>JAYJMJ010093201.1:0-18976 GCA_036873875.1 Laminaria ephemera | reverse complement strand
GATGACGCTGCTGTGACGCACGACGTGTTGCTGGGTGCACTTAAATCCTTGCCAGTAAGAGAGCCGGTGCATGAGATTTAAGTGCAGCCAGGCTCGCCCCCACCCCCCCGCCCCTCGTTCACGCTGGTGCTTGACCCTCTAAACAAGCCCTGCTCACTCAATAATAAGAGAAATTCCGTCGTTCTTCACGAGACTGACCTGTGGTCTAGCGTTAGGACACCTGCATCCCTGTGGCTCGTCACCCACTTGTCTCAAGGCCCACTACTTGCCCTTCTTCTCAGTACATTGTTATCGGTTTGATGGGGAAGGTAACCGTTGAAGAAATACGATAGACGGGTTATAAAATGCGTTCGATCTGTTGGCAGGCTAGACAATTGCTCGAGAACGAAACTGCAGAGGTGGACGAAAGGAAAGGGTCAGGTACGGCACTTACTCCTACAGGGGTAGGGAACCTATTGGGCGTGTGCGGGGTGTCGATATGGCGGGAAGGGCGAGAACATTCCGCAGGTAACTCGACAAATATGAAAGAGTTCTTTCGCGCAAGATTTGGGTGTACGCTAAGGCCGACCTGAAAAGGCCCGATATCCGTGTCGAACACAGGAAGGATCCGTGTCGAACACAGGAAGGGACAGGAATGAAACGTGGGTAAATCACTGCGGAGAAGCAGCACCCTCGTGACATGAGGCGCATCACTCGCCTCGGAGCAGGACGAACGATGCGCAGTTCGGCGATTTTGTTTTTGAGATGTGCATGCGTAAGAGAAGATGTTACACACGACACGCGGGCAACACAAGCCCCCCCCTCGTCTCAACCCAGAGCCGTTGCACACATCAGCCGGATACTCCGTGGACTTGCGTTACAATGAGATGGCGTATTAAGAGGTTTTCTACAGCAAACAAATAGAGCGCTTGAGCGATTTTGCTTCAGCCATACCTGGTACTTTCGAATACTACTACTGTCCTAGCGAACGAATGTTGTACAGGTAATCGATATTTTTTCCGTATCGCATACAGCTAAGTGAAGCAGGCCGATCATCGTCGATCCGAACAGACGATCTAAGGAATGAGATAAGCTGCTGGAAATCAGGCTTGGGGGTAGCATAGAGGCCGGCAAGCACGAGCAAGGTGCACTTTTTCGCACCCTCACATTTCCGGGAGTTTATACTTTTCTAACCGTGTTTGTCAAGTACGGAAACATCAATTTTTGTTCCGAGGGCCCAAACTTATCATATCGATGTACGGCGGCCGAGTGACAACCGGGACAGGGCACCGAGTACCAGACGGGCGTCCTGTAATGCGCCTTTGAATGTCCACTCGTGAATAGCGAGAAGCAAATGTTGCTGTCGCTGACATTATATCCACACGAACACATCGCGGTAACCTAGTAGTCTACGTAGATTTAGGACAGGCAGCCCCTATTGCACTCGAAGCAGAAACAAGACAAAAAACAAGGAACGCGTAACTCAAACAGCGTCGAAAGACAATTACCCGCCAAAATCATACCTGGCAGAACATAAATAATTGTACATTAAACTGGGAAAATTGCTGAAAAATGCAAGAAACTTCGCAACTAAATATTTCGGAGGCACAAACCGTACGTTGCGTGAAAGGCACAATCTAACGCTGTGGTATACAACACATACACTTTATGTTCCGATAACTCATGAAGTCAGGATCGTATAATCCTACATGGTCTTGGTTCATTACACCTTAGAAACGTCTATCATACGATTTCGGCGCGGCAAAAACAAAGCGAGCGAAACAACATTGTAGGAGCGACCATGTGGACCCGCACCGTACCAGTAAAACGATGCGATACACGTGGACGCGTAATGCATACGGAACGAAGACACGCGGTATCTTTGGAATACGTGTGCTTTCTCCCGCTCACAGTTGGGTATTTCTACTGTGCTTGGCTTATAGAACAATGACTTCCAACTTTTGGAATCTACAAGTAGATAGTCAAAACAGATGGACCTGTCGCCATTAACAAATATTTTTTACCATCAAAATTGTGGGAGTGTATACGGGATATAATATGAAATGCGAGCCGCGCGTGACGTAGTCATACACACTGTAGAACGCAGAACATATCTCCTGGGCACGGTCCCCCTTAAATGAACATAAACGTGTTCACCTTCTACGGTAGATGTAAGACCGTTTTACTCATGCCCCGCGGCGTAGATTCACAAAAGTAAATACCTTTCCGTGTTAGGTTGTCACCTCTGTCATAACCGGTAGCCGATTCGTACCAAACATTGGCGCCACCCGTAATACTAATCCACTTTGATTTGACAAACATAGCAAATGCAAAATATTATTGGTTTTACAGCATCGCGACGTGACAAACGTGACCCCCACACTGTGTCGTTGAGACTAACCGAACAGGCGCAAAGCCGTTAGTTGAAAATCTGTCGAAGTTGTTCGCGAACGCGACCTGGCTTATGCTTATTTAACAAATGTAGAGTTTTCGTCGGAGCGACGGTCGGCCATCGCGTACATTACGCGGCGGTTTCCAGCAGAAACAGCAAACACAGTTCAGTGTTCCATTCCGCCATACAAATAATTGGATGGGGTACACACTATCTGCCCAAATTCACCGTGCCGTAAAAATGCTGCGCAAGCCATTCCAAGCACCTGCGAGAAAATGCTCAATTTCGAGGTTGCATGTCTCACCACCATCGTCACTTGCTGAGTTGAAGGTAAACGTGGTGTTCCCGTCAATGCTGATCTCTGATGACTCAAGGTAGATGGCACCTGCGGGTGTAGAGCAATAATCATAACAACACCAAACGAATATTAACATATGATGACCGTAACATGTATGTTACAATGCATTCGCGTACTACACCGACATGTGACAATGAGACCAACGGACACAACGGACACCTGGACCATTGTTTTTGGGGTAGCCGCGTTAAGTCAAATAGCCATCGAAACCGATCTATAACGGTTTACAGCTTTACCATAACACGCTGAGAGAAACGGCAGAGCACTGTATTGTTTCAATCATGATTGGGGTCTCCTGTGCTACTTTGAACAAGCATGAAGTACTTCTTACAGCATTCTTGGGTCGATACACCGTCGATCGACGGATGATGATGCCTTTTACGCCAGTATACAAGTAGGTTATTGGTAACCGAGTCAAGGGAGATTGGGGACAAGAGCGATGGCTGATCAACGTTCGCGTTGCACATGCAAAACCGTGAGTTCAATAATACAACAGGATAGGGATGTGACATGCGCGACACGTGACGCAGACAAACACACCGTACCGCGAGAAGCATATCCTCTTGCGCACAGGACGCATTTTGTTGCACTTCGCGTTCTTGCCTTGAGCTGGCTGTGGGGATGTTCGAGTCATCCTACACGTCCTCCGTGGCGTAATTCCAACATAACCTTTCTTACTATATAGTTGGCCACCCGAAAGTTGCCCTCGACATACTCTCCCACCTCTAAGCCAACCGCAGCTCTTAATTGCCGACGAACAAAATATTTTTGGGGGAACATTCCTGAATTTCTTTGATTTCTTCATTGATTGCTCTTGACGCTCTAGTTCTTCACTATTTTATCGTGTTTTCTCCCAACACGTCACCAAGCTCAGCTCACAGCGCAGCGCAGCCCCGTGCGGTGTCGTGCGGTGCTGTGCAGTGCCCCGCCATGCCCTGCCGTGCGGTGTGGTTTGGTGCGGTGCGGTGCTACTGTGCGGTGTTGTGCGGTGTTGTACGGTGCTGTGCGGTGCTGCCATCCTGTGTTTTGTCTTTCGTAAATATACTAGGTATCATTATATTTGAAGTTTCATCATATATCAGGTCCCAGCTGAGCTCAACTTGGCTCAGCTCAGCAGCGCAGCGCCGTGGGGTGCGGTGCGGAGCCTTGCGGTGCGGCTCTTTGCCGTGCTGTGTCGTGCTGTGCTTTCTTTGGTACATGCAGTACTAGGTATCATGCGAAGTACCAGGTACCACAGGTCCCGGTATGTATGCAGTACGTCGTCCGCTCGTCTTTTTCTTCATTGATTGTCCCCTTTATGTTTGTTTTTTGTTTTTGTTTTGGTTTGATCCTTCATTATTTCGCAAATACACCCGTACTGCCGATCAGAACAACGTGACATCGCCAGCAAGCTCGCAGCACAGCACAGGGCAATCAGCTCTGCACAAGTAGCTCTTGGCAGTAACAAGTTGCTAGTTGGACCAAATCATGGGCCTCTTCTTTTTGCCCCTTTCTCAATTTGTTGTATTCTTCCTAGCGCGAGCATAGCGGGCGGCGTCAGCCGCCCGCGGAACGGAGCCCTTGTGTTACATACATTTTCCTACGTGTTCGTTCCATTGGTAACCGAATTGTACGAAAATACGGCGAAACCATAGTTCTGACCTCAGACGTTATCCGAAAATGATGTTTGTGGATAGGCGAACGTAGTTGCCACAGTGTGCAGGACATCAGATAAAATATGACGCCGGCGTTGACATTTTGCTCGTCGACTACATACCATCAACATCGTCTACGTGATTTAGACAGAAACGGTTCCGAGATGTGGGAGTTCATCCGAATGATGTAATTTGTACGGGTACGCACATGCGTGAACAATATGATAAAAACCTTCACTGCCAAGGTTAGTCCGTTGGCTTGGGAAGCACGTTCTTTCGGTCACCAACCAATTGTTGAAGTTCACGGCGACCACCACCACCAGTCCAACGTACACATACCTGGGTATCGTAAACGCCAAGAAAAATAGTTGTCGCTTAATCCACAAAACTATTGTATATGAATATAGACTCAAACTCAACACGCATGAGACGTCTTTTCGCTCTTACCGCCTTTGCCGTCGCTGCAAGCAGCAATGGACAGACCCTCGCTCTTCGTGGCGCCTACCAGTGGGTCATACTTGACATTTTCTTGCTTCTTCAAGTTTTTAAAAAATAATGGTTATGGATGAGCCTCTGTGGTGTGCTACGTGGAGATTCGGCGAGCCATCTGCCCATGTTCAGGTCGTTGCCTCGAGACCGACAAGCTCTACGGTACGTTTAACACCCACCGTCACCACCACCACGTGTTCGATAATACGCCGGGTTCGGCGCATCTAGGCAAGGCTTGGAACATGAGACGATGTTTTCTAAATCCTGATGAGCAAAAACCTCGTGGACCCCCATTCGAGTATAACCTTAAATATGTGTAAACTCTAGCTCGAAAATTGAACGTATTTTCGAGAAGAAACTAGGCGATGTATCCAGACGGTAGATGTTAACACATTGCATATTCGCAGTACCAACTGCTGTTGGTTGCAGGTTGCAAAGCAAAATGAACGTTGGACTACTCAATCAGTCAAAATTACGTTTGAAGCCCACTCTCATCGTCCATAATTGTTTAGGCCTCCAAGTGCCTTGCTAGATTATCTGTTGAGGATGCTCTCATACTCGGTGTCGAGATATTCATGTATCCGTATTTGAGGGTTTACACAAATACAACAGGGATGGTTCTGCAGAGCCATCAATGATTCGTGGTACCTTCTATCCGCTTTGTGTTCTCTTTTCCTCCACCGGACGACGCTCATATATACGTTAGCTTTTCTCTGCTTGTACATCATGAGCACCCTTTTGCGAAGCTACCTCCACACGGCTATGTTCCAGTGGATGCAGATGACACGCTTCAGTTGTCTATGTACTTAACAGCAACTGAAGGTTGAGCCACCGCCAGGAGAGCAGCCTCGCGGGTGAGTAAATACGTTTTAGGTTCCTCGAGTCTCGGTGTGTTGGAGGATCGGGAGAGATATCCACTGGCAGACGACTGCGCTATCCGGACAGAGGTCACAACGGCTGCAGATGGATAGATTGCCAATATACACTGGGCGGAGACCACGGATGAGGCCGGTAACGCACGAGTGCGAGACCAGTCTCCGCCAGACGGCGTAGCAAATTTGCCCTATGATGAAATCGCACGCTCACACCCGGAAAAAGCTTACGATTGAAACTCGGATGCAAGTACAGGCAGAGCAGAGAGAGCCCAGCAAGAGAGGCACCCGCTTTGAGGTACGGGTTCACAGCGCCACCGGAGCTTACTCTACCTGGCGCGTTTGTCGTTGGTCTTGGTAGGCCCGCCTCCAAACATCACGATAGCCCGGGGCGTATTTTTCATGGACGAACAAGTTCATATGTTGGGGTGTATCACAAATCTGAGAAGGAGTATTTGAGAAAACAGATGACGCGATTGTTTCCCATAGCCCAAATACTAAGAGTAGGGAGGAGCTAGAATACCATTTAGGGGGAGGCAAGGTAGAGTGGGCCCACAGGGCATATGAAGGTATATCTTCCGCGAGTACAAACAACTCGTCCCTGTTGCGCAGGGTTTACGAGCTTGGCAGCGCTAGTATCGCAATGGCCGAAATCCGCCAGACGCACGTCCCAAAAGATGATCTCGACAAGCAGGCGTACTTGCGCGAGTACATTAACGCTAATATGATCAATGGGGAAGTATTTACTCATTATTTTGAGAGGATGGGTATTATTAGGGAAAAACGGGTAGAAGTAGATATTCTCAAGTCGGAACAAGAGGCTCGACGTCTCGTATTGTAGTGTCATTTGTAGGACTATGCGCTCGACAAAACGATGGTGCAGTGCACACAATGCCGGACCCTGACCCAGATAAAGGACCGGGTGCGGACAACACTCCGGCGGTTGGAAGAGTGTAACAAGCCAGCTGACGGTTCAGCACATGTTTTAATCGCGGTTGGTAGTGGAGGATCCGGCGGACCAGGGTTGGGCCTCACCCCCGGTTGCCACTAGAGCGACTAGCGTGGCCCTGGGAAGGGTGGGACAAACGGCTAAGGCCGAGCAATCGGGCAACACCAACGGCAGCAACAGCAAAAGGAAGGTCAGGTTGGAAAGGTAGTCTTACCAACAAAAAAAACGGCAGGGCAAAGAAGAAAAGGCCAACGCAGTATGCTTGCGCCCAGGGTGGTGGCGGCGGCGGCAGCGGTAGTGGCGGCAGCGGCGGCAACCAGTCGTGGTCGCCGGTGCGGGACTCGTGTTTCCTGGCACCTGAGGGACACCGCCCGGTTACAGATTGCATATACGAAGCTGCCTGGTACCCCCCAAACCTACGTCAACCGCAAGGCGCCGAGCGAAATATCCACTCCACAGACCCCCGCCCTCGTTGCATCGGGTGCGACTAGGTTGGTCATATCACAAGCCTGTGCGACGCAGGCTTTGTACTCAAACAAGACCCCAACCCACCACGCCGCGTGTACCTGAACCTCAGCCACGTGGCGACACGCGCCGCACCAGTACTCGCAAACACCGCTCCCATTCCCCAACTGGAGGCGCACAGCGCGTAGCAAAACCACGAGTAGCTGCAGCAACTAGAGCAGAAACGGCAACAGCAGTACGAGATGCGGCAGTACCAATAGCAACAACAACAGCAACGGCAATCCCTCTAGCAGCAGCAGCAGCGTCTTAAGCAGTGGCGCCAGCAGCAGTACGAGGTACAGCCCTACAAGCAGCAGTAGGGGAAGCAGCAGTAGGGGGTACAACAGTACCAGCAGCAACAGCGACAGCACTTTGGGCAGCAGCAGCAGAAACAACAGCGGCAGACGCGACAGAACAGCTCTTCGACAAGCAGCCTCATTTCTGGGTTGCACAGTCTTCGTTGATGGAACGTGCGCTATTGGTGGGTGGTCAGAGTGACAGTTTGGGTAGGGAGAGTGAGAATTGGGACCTCCATAATGGGGTGACCATTCATATAATACCGAACATGCACCGCCTGTACAACCTGTACCCCCGCTACCCCGAGAACGGAAAACATGTAAATGGGCGATGGTACCTCATTAGTGGTAAAGTCCTCAGGGAGTCTGGACCTAGTTTTCCGCATTACACGAGACGTGGCGTGTCACCCTTGAGAGTGCCTCTTTCATTCCGGCCATGAGGGCAGACGTACGGTCACTATACACTGCCCTGGTAAAGCAGCCGATAACCATCGATCCAAAAAGTATCGACCTGATGGATGACCGTGCAACGCTTCCCATTGACTAGGCAGGCTCTCGATGGAATGCAATTCATTTTTCCCCCCGTTGCCCCCGTGTCCCCCCGCTCTTGCGCGCGCCGGAAGTGACGGTCGTGGTAATCCCCCCCCTGCCCCCACCCGTGCTCCGGTGCCCGTGACGATGCGGTCGGTGAGGACGCCGGCGGTACTACTAAGGCCACGTTCGCCAGGTGTGACGATAGCTGTAACCCTTCCAGGCTTGTTCGTGGAAGCTGGGGCTTTGTTTGTACTGCACTGTACAGTACTGTACTGTATTAAAAGAGCAGAGTTTACCCACCCCCTCCCCCCCCGAGCGCCGGTGTCTGTGGTGATGCCGTCGGTTGGGACGCCGGCGGTTCTACCCTTGCCAACGTCGCCGGGGGTGATGGTAGCTGTAAATCCTCCACTAAGTGTAGAGTAAAAACCCCTCCCCCTCCCTCCCTTTCACCGGTGGCCTTGGTGACGCCGTCAGTGAAGACGCCGGCGGTACTACCCATGCCACTGTCGTCGGGGGTGATGGTAGCCGTAAACGCTCCAGTAACAGCATGGAACCCGCCCGTCTTTCCCTCCTGTGCTCCGGAGCCTGTGGTGATGCCGCCGGCGAGGACGCCGCTCATACTTTTCACGCCACCGTCTCCGCCGGTGATGGTAGCGGTTGTAGCGGCAGAGTACCCCCCCACACTTTGACCCCCGTGCGCCGGTGCTTGTGGTGATGCCCCTAGCGAAAACGCCGGCGCTACTGCCCGTGCCACAATCGCCGGGGATAATGGTATCGATAAACAGTTCAGTAGCGGCATAGAACCTCCCCCCCTTTCCCCCCCGTGCGTCGGTGCCTGTGGTGGCGCCGTAGGCGAACAGGCCGGCGATATTGCCCGTGTCACCGTCGCCGAACGTGGGTCTAGCGATAGACCCTGCAGTACCGGTCGAAGATTTCCCCCCTTTTTTTCCCGCGTCGGGACCGTCGTTGATTAACCCCCCTAGTAAAGCCCCACCCTCCCCCCCTCCTCCCGCCTTTCGCCCGGCGAATGCCCCTGTCGTGCTTGTCCCCGGCGTCTTACGTTTTAAAGAGGTGGACCTTAACGTCTTCCACGTGTGCAATGCCCACGCACTCGACGGCCTCTTAAGCGACACGGCCAGGCAGAAGCACGCCAAGTTGACCGGGGCCCTGCTCACAGTTGGTGCGTGCAGGCGAGGGAGTAGACGTGCGTCGGAGACTGCTGCGACTTCCTCTCGGATGACACAACCCCCGCAACTCGTTTTCGTTGACCTTGCCGGCTCCAGGAACAACGCGTATGCTGGGGGGGGCTCTGTACCTGATCTTGTTCAAGGATGATCGAACGCGCCCGGGATGAGTCTACCCCCTCATGAGCTAGAGCGCGGTCTACGTGGCCACGGCTACCACGAAATTCCATGCCGACGTCGGTGGTGATGTTAAATGCTTCCGAACGGACAACAGCGCCGAGTTCGTGAACGAGATAAATCCGGGAGGATTTGCAGCGACGAGACTATCCGTCATGAGCACACGGTGGTTGACGGGTCGAAGCCAACGGCGTGGTTGAGCGCGGGCTCGGCCTGATCCAAGAAGGCGACATGGTCGCTTGCCGTGAGCCCCTCCGGCTGTTTACCGGGAAGCTCGCAGATTATGAACGTTTATGGGTGCAAGCGGACATCTACATCTTCACCAGACAGCCCGTGGACCTTGCCCGTTCATTGGTGGAATCGGACATCTACATGAACGACTGCCTGAACAGCGCGGCAACAACGGTTAACGCTGACTACAGGTGACTGTACGAAGTCGTTTTGGTAGGCTGCCTCGGGCCACCTCCCTTGCTTTCATGCAGACCGTATTTCGCCGCGTGCACTGCAACCCACAAGTCGGATCCCAAGGCGTAGCAGTGCATCTACCTCAGTAGGGGGCTGAAACACACGCAGGATTGCGCCAAGGTCCGATTTTCGTGTGGGGAGACGAGCGACACGCGGAACTTCACATGGGAGCACGTGTCGAGTATCGCGGCAGCGCAGAGGGTGTAGACGGCCGCCTGTACTGGAGGCTTGGAGAGTCGATTTGCGCGTAAGATGCGTGCAGCCGTTGCCGCAGGAGCCCCCGTTGCTGCCTGTACCCCCGGTACTGCCGGAGAAGCCGGTGATAAGCCGTAAGGACGCCGGTTATGGCGCCAGCGTCACCGATGGTGCCACCGCCGCCGGGGGTACTGTTGCCGCCGTCTCCACCGGGGACAGAAAACCCCCAAATCGACGAGGGTTCCGTCGAAAACGAGCTCCCACAACTAGGGCGGACACGTGCGAGGACGAAAGCGTATCGGCAGGTGACCACTGCTGCGAAATCGACTAACAATAGCCTGCTCAACCCTCGGCCGCCCAACACTCTCCTTTCCCTGCCAACCTTCCGTACGAGTGAACTTTCGGAGCCCTTCAAGTGCCAAGAAGCTATGTACTCACCGTACGGTGCAATCTTGTCGTTTACGATGAATCAAGAGTACTCTGGGTTCGAATGGGCGGGAACTGACGGAGTCGGGTTTTTCACCTGGGAAGTCAGATGATATCGGTAAGGTAGTGGAGATGAAAGCGCGACTGATAGCTAGAGGATTTCGCCAACGGCCGGGAGTTGATTACAATGAGACCTTCGCCTAACCCCCCGCCGCGCGGTGCACTCGTTTGATGGCAGTTATTGCATTTCAGCTGCAATACGATATATGCCATTTTGACGTACAACAAGCGTTTGTTCGTGCCGAGCTGAAATCTGTGGTTTTAATGCGTATGCCTAATGGACCTTTATCTGGCAAAGACGACGCCTTAATCGCAGTCTGTACAGCTTGAAGCTAGCGTCGAGGTCGTGGCATAGTCATCAAGCCACTTGTCTGAAGAGTCTTGGTTTTGAACAGAGCCTTGCGTGTCCCTTGGAGTTCCGATTGATCGAGGCAAGGTCTGTTTCCATTGTGGCAGTGATGCACGTTGATGACATTTTTGCGGCAGGCCTTAAAGAGATATGTGACCGGGTAAGGGAAGGATGGAGAAATATAGTCCACATCATAACCCTGGCGATCTACGATGGTGTGTAAGTTGTCACTATTCCCGAGACAACGTCAAGGGTATATTGACTACTTCACAGAAGGCTTTCACGGAGAATACGGGCAAGCAATATAGCGTGAACGCAGGTCGGAACACCCCACGTTCGTGTGGTGTTTGTTTTTAGGGTTAGGGTTAGGAATAGACCGGAGGTCGGAACACCCCACGTTCGAGTGGTGTTTGTTTTTAAGAGTTTGACGAGGATGATACCAATAGGGTGTGGCCATTCCGCGAACTGATAAGAAATATGATGAGGCTTGCTAACTAGACGAGATCCTACATCTCTAATGCCGTGAGGGCGGTAGCGAGGTATGCGCACGCCACCAAGCACAAGCATTGGAAGGCTGCCAGAGGTATCTTGTAGTACCTCAATGCCACGAGTGGCTACGACGTTACGTTCCAGAGGGGCAGTGGTCTAGAGCCGGTGGTTCACGCGGATGCAGCCTACGCCCCCAAAGGATCTAAGAATAAGTCTGTCTCGGGTGGAGCCGTGATATGTGGGCGTACGGCCATCTAGTTGGTTTCTAGGACGCAGAAGTGGACCACACCCTCCTCGAGTGAGGCGGAGTATGTTGCGATGGCAGAAAGTTTTAAGGAGGCGCTCTCTCTGCGGTCCGTGTGGCATTTTCTCTTGCCCGATTTTGGGGATCCGTGCATGCAGGTTTTGAGGACAACAACGGTCCGATTCAGATGGGGGTTAACCCCGTAACAAACGCGAAATCGAAGCACATCGATGTACGTCATCACTTGCTGCAAGAGCTACATGCGACGGGAGAGTGTACAATCTCTCACGTGCCGTCGCAATTCCAACACGCCGATTTCTTAACGAAACCCCTTAGTAATAATGCCTCCGGTTTACACAGGAACTTTATCATGAACATTAGTTGATTGAAGACTGAGATTTGGTTGTTGAGTGGAAATTTTCCTTGGATTGGAAACTTCCTACACCTTACAAATAGAGACTGATTTGATCATTTTAAGCTGATTCTGATCGTTATATATGGAGATTGGGTATTTTGGTTTTAATTTTCTAGGCGACTGAGATTGATATTCGGACGCTGGTTTTTATACACTTGAGCTGATTCTGATCGTGATATCTGGAGTAAGTATTTTGGTTTTCTTGTATTCTAGGCGACTGAGATTTATATTCCGACGCTGAATTCTACAGTTGAGCTGATTCTGATAGTGATATCTGGAATCTGGATACTTTTGGTTTTCGATACTTGAGATTCTGTATTATATATTTGAGATGCCGTTTTGACATATGATATTCTGTTTTTGAGATTTGAGATTGTGTTTTTGGGATTTGATATTCTGTGTTTGATAGATGAGATTCTGTTTTTGAGATTTGATAATCTGTTTTTCAGATCTGAGATTTAATTTTGGGATTTTATATTCTGTTTTGGAAATTGAGCTTATGAATTTTGAGTTTTGAATTAGAGTTTTGAATATGTTGGGAGTTTTGTATTTGGCACACTTGTTTTAACCCTATATTTATCAGCTTCTGGTCATTTGATTACCGGCGGAAACGCTCCTTTCTACGTCAACTGAGTGTCGGTTGATATTGAAGTTAAGTCCAATGCATTTAATTGAATTTAATAATCTGGATTTGGCATTTAGATTGAATGAAAGATCCCGGGTTTTGGTATTTGGGGTTTGAGTGCGATCTTGGATTTGAACGAATGGTGATGTTGGACGTAACCAACGTGGTACGTAGAGAGAACCTTGGTTATCCCATTAATCGAGCAGGGAGCAGGCGAGCTAGTAAGGTTGCTTTCGTACTGGGTGTCGATATATGCATGTAGTAACTGCATTTGGGGATTTTCACAAATATGATCGGCATGTTTCTGTGAAGTAATCTACAATGTTTGGTACCTTCTTTCCAGTTCGTGTTCTCCTCTTTCTCTTTCCTCGGCATGTACATCATTGGTGCCTGTTTGTGAACCTACCTCGACACGGCTATCCACCAGTGGACGCACTTGACAACGGCCTTGGATTCGGTTCTGGGATCCCCATTTTGGTACTAAAGACGTACCATCACTGTGACAAGCAATATACCGCTCAGCGCATATCGGAATGAGAAGAACATCGCAACCCAAGCCTGATGCCAGTATTCTGTTGTAACGATGGCGGTCACTGGATGTCCCCGAGTGCAAAAACATACCAGTACGTGTTAGCACCACTTGTCGGGAGTATCTGCAGAACCTCATAGAAAGCAAATAGGTAGTTTTTCCATTGTTCCCTAATGCCTGGCCCATGCGTGAGGCCTAGTGATGGCATGGTATTTCCTTGATGGCAAGCTTAGCACAGACATCATACAACCCCGTACGCAGCGCGAGGCCCCACTGAAACAAGTCTAGTCAGCACGAGATGTTTGGAAACATTGGGACGGGGGGTTGTCTGTTCTAGCGAACACACATCACCGCATGGTCATGGGATAACGTTAACTGTATAGTCTCCTCTATCGAACACACATCACCGCATGGTCTTAGATGACTTTAAAATCGACTATCTAACAGCACGAGATGTTTGGAAACGTTGGAACGGGGGGTAGTCTGTTCTAGCTAACACACATTGCCGCATGGTCTTGGGATAACGTTGAATGTGTAGTCTGCTCTAGCGAACACACATCACCGCATGGTCTTGGGATGACTTTAAAACCATGTGTTAAACCATGTGTTATAGACCGAACCCGAAACAGGGCATGAGCGGTAACCCTTCCTACCACGGATGATCTCTCCCCAATCCACACCCAAGACATTTCGTATTGCAGGCGAGACTTGCCAAAGTAGTGTGACACGTACCATACCATACCACACCATACCATACCATGCCCTACCACAAGGCGCTTTCATTGCACGTAGTACGGACGTAGTGCAAAACTTCTCGACACCGCACTGTGAAGATCGATTTGCGGCGAGGAACGGATACAGTGTGTGTTCGGCAACATGCTGGTTGATAATCAAAGGATTGTGCTCGTCGACGTGCTCCCAAGTCATGTTTTTCGTTTTGGATCACATACGGTTGCTGATATATAAAGAGTGTTGTGGAGGATACTCAAACGACATTGCATATGTTACGACAGGGTAAGTATTAAAACAAATCTGGATCTCGTAACTCTCATTCAGGGTGCTACTTTACACCTGATCGATATTTGTTGGTTTGCGCAATAACTGCTGTTGTTGAGCAAGCAGTCCTGTGCACACATTATACTGTGCTTTCATAAAGGATGTAATTTCTTTTTCCGATTCTCACCTCTGTCGTCACAGGCTGCGTTGGAAGGTAATACCGTATTTCCGTCGATGCCCTCTCACTCAGTTGAAAAATGTGCACAATATATTTCCCTGGTTATCGGGTCCAAGGGGCCACCCGCAGATCCTTTGTAATTGATTGGACGTGGAAACCAGGTGTATACCAACATATTTTCAACGGAGATCATAATTGAAATAACGGACGTATGACCTCTAACCGACTCATGACCTGCCTACTCAAGGATACCGGTGCCTTAGCATTAGGACGTACCTAACGAAGAATCATCATCTGAGCAATACTACGGTTGCTTGCCGACAGGATGCAGTGCAGAATTCAAACTTGTATTCATTATAAACATACCCACCGGCATGATGCATCGAATGCCACCACTCTGGCCCAATCCATTCACCTTTCCTGCGTGTACGCGCTTAAATACGCTCTGCCTCCCCTGTTATCAATGTGTCACGGTTCAAAATCTCTACATTATATATGTTCACACGTAAACCTCGCCTCTCTCGTGCAAACAATCAGACAAAAGTACAAGAATGATACGAGCGGCCACCATCACGTGGTGCCACGTTACTATGCCCCTATCTGCCCCACCCCCCGACCCCAGTATAAATCAGGCTACCCCAAACTTTGAGAGCCCTGGAATATTTTCTGTGGGACCATCAAACGATGGCAGCTCCCAACAACTACACCGACGTGTTGCAACCTGATTTCCCGCCGCTCTTTAGTGGCACGGCGGGCGGATAGGAAACTCATGCAAATAGGTTGGCTCGCTCTCCGGTGCCAGAGACGATCGTTTCTGACAAGCGCAGTAGCTTTCGTGGCTGGGCTTTCCGGCTAAGTTGAATGTATTTGTCCGAAGGTCCTTGGTCTATTTTGATGGCCTTTCGAGTTCGAAACTGCCTCCGCACGTCCCGCGTTCTTAGGGAAGGTTAAGGTTTGTTCTCCGAGCAACAATTTGGGACTGATGACTTATCATGCTTTCCGCATGGTGTTCGGGTGTTCTGAAGGACACCGCGAATGAAGCTATACTGTTGGCACACATGATCCAATACTGGAAATAGTAGGCCAGCTACGATGTGCGGCAACACTTTACACCTGGCTGATCATGGTTGTCATGCCCAATATTTCCATTAATGCAACCAGTCCTGTGCGCGCCTTTTCAAGTTTTTCTTACACAATTGTTGAAAGCAATTGCACCTACAGTTAAGAAGGAGACGGTGTAGGCGATGTACGACCATCCTCGTAGACATATGACGCAACTATGTAGTCAAAACCTATGCACCATTCATCCAGCCGGCTACGTTGGACAAGAGACAACCCGAACGTCGTTTGAATGGGATTCTCTACGAGTGGTCAAACATAACGATCTGATCGCACGGGCGGTCGGAATTCATAATTCGGCACATAATGGTCTAGCATTTGACTATTCCAACAAAAATGGCTCATTTTCTGAGTAAGCAGTTCGATAATGGAAGCGGCATGACTCAACCATATCGAGTGCGGTCGGTGCCCCCCTCCCAACCTTAGATTTATAGTGGACATGCCTCAACGCCAGCAGTAGATAGATGCGGTACCTCGCAGAGCTGACGAAGTGAACCACGTAAAATTGATTTGCCAAGGAGCACTCCCACGTACCGATGTTGTACGTGACAAAACAATGTGTCGGCTCAGTACTTTAGAGGATTAACTGGTGCGTAGACGGACATATGGATGCAAGCAAAAGAACAACTCTGATCGGTAGGGCAATTAATCGGGTACTGGTCATTGTAGTGGGAGTTGTGCAACAGTGCTTAGTCGACATTTCCCCTATTCCAGAAGAGAAAGAGCGTTGCAAAACGTCTCGCCTGACTGTTCCATCTTCCAGAACGATCCCGCTGGGCGTGCAACCCCAACGATGTCACAATCACGAGCATACCTCACATACTGTCAAAATTGGCTTATTTGTTGACTAAACTAACAGACCGGTGGCTGCCTCATGGCGTCAAGCAAAACACACCTGTTTGCGGCGTCGTTAAGCCACCTTCTTTGAAATCTTTATAGTCAAGGTATCTTCAGTTTGGTACCGGACGAAAACCTACTTTGTTTCCTTCTCACTTGCTCACGTTCTCGGATGCACAATGTTTGCGAACCAAGCCGGCGTATATGCATTTGTTAATTTCACAAGTTATGGCTACTTTGAAACACAACCGTCGCCAGTACTTCTCGGAGTCGCAAAGAACGGCAGCGTTCTGATATTGATCGTGTAGGCCACACACCCATCAAGGCTCAGTTGTGGTACGAACAGCTCAGTATGTCACACGCCCATTTGCGTTTGAGGCGTGATGTTGACATTGTCGTTTCGCTTGCGAGTGTTTCCGAATCTCGTGACCACAAGGTTGCACCAAAAAACGACGGTAACTGGTCGTTTCGAGTTTAGTTTCAGGTAGAGGGTTTTTTTCTTTAATAAATAAAAATTTGAGCTGTATCAGCCGTGATTCTCTCAAAATGTATGGAGTCTCTCTACTCTCTTGTGTTACCGCTACCTATGCCTATCAACCAGACAGACAGTAGAGTCCCAGTTATTTTGCCCCCCTTTGCGCGATGTGTCGAACGAATAGGTCCCCCCCCCAGATCGCGATTGGCAGTGGCAGGTCTGCCGCTGGACCCGACTGCACCAGGAAATTAGTCAAAAGAGAGCTACGCTTGAGGTAACAAACAGTGGCAAACAATTCCGAGGCAATTGAACACAAAGACGGCAATCGTAAGCGTATCACATATCAGTGCCGAGGTAGACAAGAAATGTTGTAACTCAAACCACACCAATTAGCACACCCTGGCCAATCGTGCTTGTCTGTGGTCTGTTTCGCGCGACTCAGCAGGCACACCAGACGCCACACGTTCAGAAGTGTCTCGCATCTTGGGCGCACTGCCTGGTGCTGCATGTCGTTTGGTGATCGGTATACATGACGTGTACCATTGGGTGCCATATTTATATACTGTCATTCGAATTGCCTCACCTCGTTTGGTACGTAGGTGTTGAATGACACTTCGGCGTATCATATATGCCAAGCACAACAAAAACAGGATTCCCAATCATATTGGCTTTTGTGAAGTTCGACTACAAGCCACCATCCTCGCAAACAGTCTGTGATAGACCCCTGCTCCATTCTTATGGCATTTTGCACACCCAATGACTTGTATTCACGACGTCAAAGACGGGGCAGGTAACCTGCAGTAGGGAATGAAACCAGTACGAGCTCATCAAAAATAGAGGCCCCGATACAACTGTTCATGTTTTAGGTTCGACACGAGGCACACTTTTTAAACTGACGCGGGGATGCTCCGCCGGAGGCCCACTGTACTACTGACGGTCTACAGTAGTCTCTCGCTGGATAAGGGCACGGTGCCATCTGACTGGATCATCGCAAATAGCACCCCTTTGCGGCTGAGAGAGTCAGCATTTTACGACCTCCTGGAGCTGATAGCAGATAGTTCGGGATTTGAAATCGTGATGTTGCATGTGCAAACGCGATGGCGGTCCTGCACCAACTTTGTGAAGAGGACAGCCTCGACAGCAACCACCTCGAACTTGACCGCTGGTAAAACGATGAAAACATATATCTGGCTTACAACAAGTTGCCGAAACGTCGATACACAAAGCGACAAGACGCATTGGATTGGTGCTAGGGAGTTCCAGCGAGCGTCTGTAGCCTAACGCAAAGGCGCTGCAAACGCGGGAAGGAGTTATGCTTTCGTGTGTCTTTGTCTGATATTTTTGTGGCGTATCGACACCGGCATGGCCGTTCTGAGACCAGCATTCCCTGCACGGGTAGCTTGGCTTCTGGCACCAGATGAATCAAATGCGGGCTGCTACAGGAGTAATACAGTTCGGTCGAACAGACTTTGGCTTAACAAGGTTTTTCCGCTGAAAAACTATCCATTCTCGTTTTAACACCCTGTATGCTGTTCAGCAGTACTACAGGTTTGCTAGAGTAGTACCACAGTATTTAGTATACTCGTTTTGTACCTAGCCCATGGATTTGTTTATCGGGTGCGGCGAACAGTGTACGTTAAAGTCAGGTTTTAGACAAGTATTGGAGTTCCTCTAGTCAAGACCCGCGCCGTAGCCTGCGTCCCTGTCCGATACCTCATGTGTACGATGTTCATGAGCCCAGAGCGAGCAAGGGCCCATCGGATATTGTGCTTCTGTCGTATTGTTACATGGCAGTAGTTATTTGGATTACGCATAAGGCGATCGCACGTTGCCATCGTGTTGCATGTAAGTGAGTCATAACCACGACAGGTTTTTGCAGCAGTGAGAGCGATTCTACTCTCCGCGACGATACCCCCGAGAGCAGGAGTCACACGAATGCGACGTAGACGAACAGAGACACCTCGCACAGATCCCAATGGCGGGGGGTATCCACGATTATGTATCCACCTGCTACGTGTGATACGTGTTTGCCTTTTGTTCTACGAGTACCTGCTTATTATTTTATTTTTTACGGACGCGTGCTTTGTTCTTTGTAGTGCTGTGTGGTTTGCCTTTACCTCGCTACACCTCCCCCTGCTGGCGAGTCTACGTAACTTCCTACGTACGTATTAGCTCCTTGCTTCGGTTTCTCTTCTTTTCTTTTCTC
>JAYJMJ010093099.1:0-18980 GCA_036873875.1 Laminaria ephemera | reverse complement strand
CTTATAAAAAGGTATTTTATGATTTGCATGATGTACATGATGGTAACCGATATTACCTGTAAACCAATTCATTACTGGACTCATAACAAGGTAACTAGTAGAATTAATAGCCGCTTTGGCATAATCCCATTCTCTATTATTATCAAAAGATGCTCCAGGGAAATTATGCTGCGCATAAAACAAATAAGCTCCCATACCATTTGAAATAATAAAAGGAATTATTGAACAGAAAATAAGCGCTCCTATACCATTAAAATGATACAGAAAATAGCCCATCATAAAATGAAGAAACAAGGCAATAAATGAATCCCAATGAACTTTTGGATTCAGAATCATTGATTTTACATTAAAATCAAGAATAAAAAGAGTCAAATACCAAAAGAAGATTGTTATAGGATGACGTGAGGCTAGATAAATAAATTTCTGTTTTTTACTCAATTCCAAATAATCATCTTTATTAAGTAACGGATAAGACCCTATTCCAGAGTTACTTAATTTAGAATTGTGATGATGATGATAGTCATGTGTACGTTTCCAGATGGTAGTAGGAGCCAAAACATATAAACCAAACATGGTCATAATGACCTTTGCCAAACGTGATTCTTTTAAGATTGCCCCATGTAGAAAATCATGATAGATAATAAAAAAACGAACGATTAATAATCCAGCCAAAACACTAAAAACAACATTACTCAACCAATGCAAGTTAAGATAAGCTATAGTAAGTGCCCCTATTAAATAAAGCAATGTGCTTACTGTAAAGAGCCAGCTTTTGGCTTTGTCTTCTACAGCATAAGGCCTAGTACTGTTCACTAAATCCTTGGCACTTGGTATTTTAATATTTCTTTTCTTATTCAATAGGTGAGATCTTTTATCTTGATAATTTAATACACAAACTTTCCTACGAAGGTTTTTTATGTTTCCATCTACGGTGCGACCATAGCCATGTTGCTGGCTGGGTTATGATATCTGCTTCTAACAGTTTATTGAAAGCAATAGTAATTTCGGTATCTTCCTTTTCCTTTGGATTTTCCGCAATCAAGGTTGGGATAATGTCATAATAACCTCTTTTTATTCGTTTCACATTCATGTAAACAACAGAAGTATCAAATTTATTGGCAATTTTCTCTGGACCATTAAAAACTGGTGTTTCTTGATTTAAGAAATCAATCCATAAGGCTGCTTTTATAGGATTAGGAGCTTGATCAGCAATAAGTGCTGTTGCATTAAGTGTTTTCCTGTTTTCTACCATACTCCTCAACGTATTTTTACGAGGAACTATCTTTGTATTAAATTTCGTTCGAGCACCTACTAATAACTTTTCGAAATAAGAATTGGACAATGGCTGATATACAACAAATAATTGATGCTTACAGTATAAAGAAAAACATGGCCCTGCCCATTCCCAGTTACCCAAATGTCCCATAACTAAAACAAGACTTTTACCTTTTGCATGTAACTCATCTAGCATTTCTACTCCATGCATTTTTACACGCTTCTTTACATCTTTCTCTTTCCAAGTAACTGTCTTAATTGTTTCCAACATAAGATCGCAAAGGTAAACATAGAAATCTTTTGTTATTTTCTTTATCTCTTTTTCAGTCTTGTCTGGAAAAGAGTTTGTAAGATTATCGATAACCACCTTTTTGCGATAGCCTGCAACACGATAAATTACAAAAAACGCAAAATCAGATATTCTATAAAGAATCCAAAAAGGACTTTTTGAAACCAGAAAAATTAGGGGATAAAACAAATAAAAGACAAATCCTTGCATAATGGAACCATGTTAACCTTTCAACAGTTATACTGTTGCACGAAATCAATTAACTTTATTTGTTTTAGTTAAATTTCTCAAATAATAAGCAGTAAAGAATCCTATTTAAATGAAGTAAACAACTTGTGCTTACATCACAAAACGGTTCTTACGCGCCAAATATAAACCTATTCTTTCAAATAATTCCTAAATTAACTGTACTCTTTCATTACAACTGATGGAAGATTATATTCTCAATATTATTCTAGATACAATCCTTAAACCTCAGCTTGAGTATTGAGATTAAACCAAAGACAAAATTCTAATTTTTCAACAACCTCATATTTCAATCTATTAATCTAAAAATATGTTCTTTTTACTCATCTTATCACTGATCTGATGTAAGCCTATAAAGTGATCGTAATCTTACCTCATCAACAATAGACACCTCATTTTCTAGGCTTGTTTTTATATAATACTAAGATTAGTCATTTCTTTTGTTGTTCAAACATAAGTAACTTGCATTTGAAATTTATACTTATGAATAAAGCAGAAAAAGTACAGTTTGTTGTCGATAAGTTGGAAGAGTTATATCCTCAAACTCTAGTCCCTCTAGATCATAAAGACCCTTTTACACTTTTTGTAGCGGTTCTTCTTTCTGCACAATGTACGGATGAACGTGTAAATAAAATTACTCCTTTACTTTTTGAGGTTGCTGATAATCCCTTTGATATGGCTAGAGTGCCTGTAGAACAGATAAAAGCTATCATAAGACCTTGTGGACTGAGCCCTATGAAGTCTAAAGGAATTTCTGGGTTATCTAAAATATTGGTAGATAAATACAATGGAGAAGTACCTAATGATCTGGCTTTGCTAGAAGAATTACCGGCAGTAGGTCACAAAACAGCTTCGGTAGTTATTTCTCAAGCTTTTGGGGTTCCTGCTTTCCCTGTGGATACCCACATTCATCGTTTGATTTATAGATGGGGACTGAGTACGGGCAAAAATGTTGCGGTAACGGAAAAAGATTGTAAACGTCTTTTTAACGAAGATTTATGGAATAAGCTACATTTACAAATCATTTATTTTGGTAGAGAATATTGCCCTGCAAGATCTCACAAACCAGACGAATGCCCTATTTGTTCTGTTATGGGAAGGCCTCAGCTAAAAAATGATCCAGATTTAAAGCCTGCAAAAAAATAATCTACATTCTAATTTCGTCGAAATTAGGGCAATAAATCCCTGCTTCATCAGTATTAATACCTACATTTAAGATTGTAAAAAAATATATTCTTATTGAATTGAGTTGTTTTAATACGCTATTGAAGTGAAAAAAATTGGATTAATTAACCTTATTTTATTAGTTATCTGCCTGTTTTCTTGCAAAGAAAAAAAGCAAGCAACTACTCCTACTACTGATAAAACAGAAAAAAATAGTTTTAGTGGCATTGAAATAAAGAATCCAAAAAGTGAAGAAATAGCATACAAACTCATCTATGATTCTATAGATGCTTCATCAAAAATCAAACGACTTCATACAGCATTAAAACAACAGTTTTCTGGTAAAGAACTAAATGGATGTGTGCTTATACAACAAGCTGGTGTACCACTAATTAAAGAATGTAGTGGCAATACTTGTCTCAAGTGTAATGATGCAGAAACACTAACTCCTACTTCTATTTTCCAATTGGCTTCTGTTTCTAAGACATTCACTGCTATTGCTAGCTTAAAATTAGTGGAGCAAAAGAAACTATCATTAACAGATAGTGTTCAAAAATTCTATCCAGCATTCCCATACCATGGTGTGACAATAGAACAATTACT
Source organism: Laminaria ephemera (assembly GCA_036873875.1). Classification (NCBI taxonomy): domain Eukaryota; class Phaeophyceae; order Laminariales; family Laminariaceae; genus Laminaria; species Laminaria ephemera. The sequence goes on along the minus strand of JAYJMJ010093099.1, from coordinate 15,403 downwards.
TTCGCATAGAAGTGGCTTACCTAATTATTTATATGCTTTTGAAGACAGTTCTAAAACTAGTGCTTTTCCTACCAATCAAGTAATTATGGAATGGTTTGAGAGAGGTAAACCTGACAGATATGCCCTCTCTGGAAAAACGTTTTCTTACAACAATAGTAATTATGCGGTATTAGCAGCTCTGATAGAAAAAGTGAGTGGGCAGAGCTATACAGAATACCTAGAAAACGCTATTTTCAAACCTTTAAATATGAAGCATACTTATGTCATAAATGCTATACCAGACAATGTTTCTAAAACTACTGGCCACGAAAGAAAAAGACCTATACCTAAAGATTTTTATGATAATGTTTTAGGAGACAAAGGAATATATTCTTGTACCGAAGATTTATTAGTTTGGTATCAATCATTAAAAGGGAACAAAATTCTTACTCCAGAAAATATGGATCTTGTATTTACGCCTAGAAGCTTTGAAAGACCTGGTGTAAGAAATTATGGACTAGGCTTTAGAATGACTCTTGAAAAGAACAGTAAGGAACCTAAATACATCTATCATAATGGATGGTGGAAAGGCTACAGCACCTTATTCTGGTTTAACCCTAATACAGACACTTTTATCTGTATTTTAAGTAATGAACGAAATAAAGCAGTCTATAAAACCAGTAAGCTGATAGAAATCTTAAATGGAGTCCCGTTATAAAAACAAGTAGATTAATTATCTAAAGCTCCATCTTTTACCCATGCCTTTATTTTGGCGATCTCACATTCTTCTATCTTCCCTTTTCTATAAGGCATTTTAAGAAAACCAGCTCGGTGTTCTATATTACCCATGATAAGACCTTCATCCAAAAGTTTCTTTATATCTGAATAACTTTCCATTAAATTTCCATCTGCTTTAGAAGCATAGTTTTCTTCTTTATGACAATTGAAACACTTAGACTCAAAGATGGGTAAGATATCTTTTTTGAACGATTGTTTAGAAGTTACACATTCTGCCTTCTCTGATTTAGCATCCGTGCTAGACTCTCCACAAGAAAACAACATTAAAATCGGTAAAGCAATATAAAATCCTTTCATAAGTCTAATTATTTAAACGTTTACTTCTTATTCTCTATTAATTCTTCTTCAGGTTTTTTCTTGGCAATGTATTTTTTCTTCTCACTATAAGGAGAATCTTGCCCATCGAAATAAGCTTGAATCTCTTCTATAGATATGGTATCCTTCATTGCTTTTGGCGTGGTCATAAAGTGGTTTCCATGAAAATCATGACACTGTAGGCAAGTAGACCATTTTTCTTCTGCAATCAATTGTTCATGAGAAACATCTAATGGGTCATTTCTCATTTCTAGATCTTCATGACAGTTTTTACAATAAATAGCTTCATTCATTTCTAATGTCAACCTTACTCCTTTATGTTCTAAATGACAGGTTTCACATTGTGTAGGATCTAAGGCTTTTCTGGCATCAGAAAAACGTGTTTCTTTAAATCTGTGCACCGGATGTCTATCATTAGGTCTATCATGACATCCTTGGCATTTCTTGGTGTCGACATCTAAATGACCAAACTCTACCTCGTTTTTACGCTGTCCTATGGCATGCATAAAATTGGCCTGTATTTGCTGCATAGCTGTGCCTGGAGCTTTGGTATGACAAGCTACACACTCTAATTCTTCATGACCTGTATTTAACGGACCTAGACTCACCATATCTTCATTTGAAGGTAATGACAATACCACATACGAGATCAAGGTGAGTATTGTACCCACTGCCATACCTATTACTTGCCTTTTTCTTTTTGGACTGATGTACATTTAAGATTTTGATAAATTATAAACTAAACTTTTACCTCTCTTTTTAGAGACTGACACACGTTTTAATTTCAAAACGTTAACTGGTAAATTGACATAAGAATAAAGCGTCATTAACATTCCTAGCAACATCATAATCCCACCAAACCAAAAAAGATTGATCATTGGGAAATAGATAGATTTAATAGTTATCCAATCTTTGGGAGTTGATAAATAATAAAAACCAAGCGACGAAGTAGAAAGGTCACTTTTATATATCACCAGTTTTATTCCCTTATCTGGTATTTCTGCCGCTACTACATTTGCCCCTGATGCATCATAAGAGATCACTGGCGAGACACTGTAGACAGAGTCTGGAGTAATCATGCTTAAATGCGCTACTACAGAACTATCCAATGTCGTTTTATGGTATTGGATAGAATCAAACTGCAATACTTTAGATCCCAACATCATAGAGGTGTTTACGGCTAGATTTAATGGTTTGGCTTTCGACCAATCTGTTTTTTCATTTGGATCCGGAAAATTGGAAACATGTGTGTAAATATCTCCATGCCATTTTTTATGAATATCTGGTGAGGCGATCACCCCCATTTGCGAATTCATTTGTACTCGTGGTTCTATGTTATAATTACGCTGATCTGTCTTGATAGAGATGTTATAAAAACTGTTTTTGGAATCTAGTTCTATTTCTTGTCCTTTCTCTACCCACCGATCATTGAGCATAAATCCTTTTGTGGTTATAAGTGTCCCTTTTTTAAATGTTGGCTTCAGCCATGTCTTATCTATTCGGTCACCATTCTTAGATTTAAAAAAAGAATTATTATAGATAACTGTAAACTCTCCAAGATCCATTGGTTTACTTCTCACTAATAAAGTATTCCCAAATCGATTTAACTTATCTGAAAACTGGGTATTGGTCGTCAATATTTTTTTATAACCTTGAGAGACTATTGCTCCTATAAAGAGCACCATCAACCCTAGATGAGATAGTGAGCTACTGATGTTTTTTAGATCTAAAGAAGACTTACTAAACAACACAAAAGAGACAGAAAGCAAAAAAATACTGAGCACCAATATACTAAACACCTTCATTTGATCTGGGTCTTTAACCCCTAATAAAAAGTACAACACCAATGAACAGACAGCAGTGAGAATAGTGGGAACAAATAAAATATTTGTTAGCGATATTTCTTGTTCGTTCTTACGAAAGAAGAATTGACCTATTACAATAAGGATCATAAAGGAAAGCCCAAACCAAATTTGAAAATCTGAGTAAAAAGTTGCTTGATCTGAAGGTGCCGCTAACGCTAATGGATAATCTATTAAACCTGCCAGCTTATTAAATACTGGGAAAGAAGTAGGCAGAAAAATCTGAAAACCACTTATACATAATAATAGTACTCCCAAAAACATCCAAAATTCGTAATGAGAATAGGTGCTTTCTTCTAAGTCTTTATTTTTTAAATATTTATAAACTCGGATATAAAAAAAAGCTACAAAGACTATGAGTAATAATAAGAAAATAAGCAACTGACCTGACAAGCCTAAGTCTGTAAACGAATGAACAGAGCTCTCGCCGAGTACTCCACTTCTTGTCAAAAACGTAGAATAGATAACCAATAAATAGGAGAGTAATGTGAGTATCACTAGCTGATTTAATGCTTTCCTTTTTTTCTTATAGATGAGCATCAAATGCATGACGCCAATCAAAATTAACCAAGGAATATAAATGGCATTTTCTACAGGGTCCCAATTCCAGAAACCTCCAAAGTTAAGTGTCTCGTATGCCCAATATGCTCCCATAAGCATCCCAATCCCTAAAGAGATTACTGAAACTATTGCCCATGGATAGGCTTCTTTTACCCAAGCACCTTTATCGGTATCGAAAGCTACTCCTGCCATACATAAACAAAATGGCATAGCGGAGATGGCAAAACCCATAAATATTACTGGTGGATGAATGACCATCCAATAATTCTGTAATAAAGCATTCATCCCTTTTCCATCTGTAGGAATAAAGTTTGGGTCTATTGCATAAACTTCTGATTGAATAGTCTCTTTTAATAAACTAAAGGGAGACATTCCAATCTCTACACCCAAAAACTCTATCCCTAAAATCAAGCTGACTAAATAAGCTTGGATAGGGACAAAAAACAAAAGTGCCTTTCTTAACCTTTCATTAAATGCGATGAATAAAATCAATAGTGAATTCCAGAATATCCAAAGCAAGAAACTCCCTTCCTGTCCTTCCCAAAGGCAAGAGAGTTTAAAAGCAAATTCTTGATCTATGGCACTATGTTTCCAGACATAACTATATTCAAAACGATCATTAAAAATAATCACATAGAGACATATAATAGAAACAACAACCAGCAATAAATGGACAATAGACATTGTTTTCACTATACTATTGCTCAGGCTTTTCTTATAAGTCACTCCCCATAAAATGAAAAGTGACAGAAAAGTCATGATGATCGATATGTTCCCAAACTGTCCGATCATACTACTCTACTTCCAATACAATTTCTTCTGAGGCTGCGTATGACATACATGCCAACACATATCCTTTTTTAATATCTTTTTCGGTAAGGCAATGTTTCCCTACCATCTTTACTTCACCATGTTTTACTTTACACAAGCAAGACGCGCAACTACCACTACAGCAAGAGAAAGGAATCCGAATTTTATTATCTAATGCGGCGTCTAGAATGGTTCTATTTGCAGGAACATGTACCCCATGTTCTTGTCTATTTAATAATACTTTTATGGTTTGGGCTTTAAAATCTAGTGAGGCAGTATCTACTTCTTTAGGCTTTGCTGGTACAAAGCTCTCTTTAAATACTTTTTCGGCATCTATCCCTTGAGCTAATAATCCTTCTTCTATGGTTTCCATGTAACCATTGGGGCCACACATATAAAATTCGCAGTTGGTATAACTTGTCTCATTTATTTGCTCAAAGACTTCGCTAATTCTACTAGATGTAATCTGCCCTGTAAAACCATTCCATCCGTTTAGGGGACTTGACAGGTAATGGATAACAGAAAATCGATCCCCAAATGTATGAGCTAAATCTTCTAGCTTTTTCTTAAAAATGATTGTTTTCTCATTCTGATTGGCATACACCAGTGACACTTTGATATTTGTCTGGTTGTACAATAAAAATTTAGCCATAGAGAAAAGAGGAGTAATTCCACTACCTGCACCAAAAAGAATGTAATGCTGTGCTTTATTTCCAGATAATACAAAACCACCTCTTGGCTTCAGTACTTCTACTTTATCACCTATTTTTACTTGATCAAAAATATGATTAGAGACTAAGCCATCTTTCACTTTTTTGACGGTAACAGAAAGGAATTTATCTAACCCTGGCGCACTATTTAAAGAATAAGCGCGTTGATGATCCTCGCCTCCTATCTTTACCTTTAATGTTAAAAATTGACCTGAATGATAGGAAAAGCCTCCGAAAAAAGGTTTCTTAAAATATAAGCTCACCGAATCAGAAGTTTCTTCTACTCTATCTACTACTTTTAATTTTGACCCCATACTTTTACTTATAATAATATGCTATAAAACCATGGTACAACATAAGGGTAGATAACATGAGTGATAATGATACATGTACAATCATCCAACCTTGGAAATACCAATCGGCTTTTAATTTAATTTCATCGGTATTAAGCAATCCTATCAACATATTGGCGAAAAAAGAGACGCTTAAGAACAACAAATAAGCGAAGCCAAATCTCATAGCATGCACATAAAATACCAGTGGAGAGATTGCTCCCATCCATTTATGTATCTGAGTAAATAAGTAACTATGATGACTCCAAGCTTTAACAACTTTCACAATGGTCAAAGACCATTGCAAAAGCATAAAGCCACCTAAAACAAATCCTGAATAACGTTTATACCCTTCTCCGCTCTGAAGATTATCTAAATATTCCCATCTAAGGTCTAAAAACTCTTGAACGAGATAGAGAAGAAGTAGAGTTGAACCTACCGAAACATAATTAAAGGCCTTATTCATAGTTATTTATTATTCTGATAACAGAGCATTTAAAGTACCAGTAGATGCAAGAACTTGCACACTGTCCAAAAATGCTTCTGGAGATGGAATAAACAACCCTTCTGTAGGCCACTTATCTCCGATTACTGGCTTCTCTGAGTTTTTAAAACCATCTATTTCTTTCAAGTATTCACCTAGTGTAGCGGCTATTCCTTTTCTATAAGCTCCTACAATATCTACTGCTTCTTTATAAGTCAATTTCTCTTTAGGATATGTCCATGTAGTTGCTCCCATAATGTCGTTTAACACCCAGTCATCTTTGGTTGTTTCTGGATGTTCATTATGACAGGACACACATGGTGCTGCTGAAGCAAAATCTGGAAACATAGCAGTATGTAACTTACTCTCTTCGTCAAAAAAGAACTTTGGTTTAGAATCTGCCTTTATCTCAGCAAACAGATCCGCTTGTTGACCTTCGAATTTATTTGCTTTATTGATTGGGAAATCAGATCCTAAAAACAAACCTAAAGGCACACTTCCTTTTTGAATATCTGAAGAAATACCACGTAAAAATAGCGCTGGTAAAGGACCCGCTTCTACATCATCTTTTCTCCAATCTTCATCGAATTTAATTCCTGCTTTCTTTCCTGGACCTACAACACCTTTGGTATATAATTTTCTAGCGATATCATTTTCTCTAGCTACTATTTCTAACGCTTTTTCTACAGGAAAAATCGCTGCTTCAGACATCGTAGATGTTTCACTGGTAGTACCTACAGCTTCATCTGGAAGTGCTTCTCCACCACATGAAGACAAAAAACTTAACACCCCTAAACTTAGAGGTAAAACCGATAATTTGAATCTATTTCTTTTCATCTTTCTTACTATTTAGTTTTCACAAATTCTTTTATTTCCAAAACTCATACCATTTCTTAGATGGCTCTTCTGCTTTTGGTTCTTCTGTTTGTACTGCATTAGCAGCATCTTTCATAGTGGTAGCAAGTAAAGTATACACTTCTGTCCAAGCTCCTTTCACCTGAGGAGTAAAGGCATCGCCCAAACCTGTTTCTAAGGTATAAAGTAGCGCACTACCTACGGTATCATACATTTCGTCTTTGATCCCATAACCAATATGCCTTCTTCCCAGATCTTGTACGGCTGGTACAATCGCATCTAAATTTTTCAACCCATTAACCGCAGTACCTATCATGGTCATTAGTTTCTTGCCTTGTTGAGCCATATCTCCAGAAAAAAGTTTTTGTAAAGACGGATCTAACTCAAAAAGTTTAGCATAAAAAATCTCTGCTGCTTTATCCGCTATAGGTACTACTTTATCATATGAACCTTGAACTAGACTTATTTTATATGGAGTTAGACCAGGAGCTTCTTCTACTTCTTTTGCAGCATCTTTCATAGTGGTAGATAACAGGGTATAAACTTCTATCCACGCTTCTTTTGTTTCATCTGTAAAAGCCTCTCCCAAACCGGCAGCCAACGTCTCTATTAAGGAAGCTCCTACGTCTTCATACATATCTTCTGTTACTCCATAACCTACATGAGTTCTACCCAAATTCTGAACAACTGGAACAATAGCATCTAAATTCTTGAGGCCATTAACTGCTGTACTAATCATTGTCATCAATTTCTTGCCTTGCTGAACCATATCTCCAGAAAAAAGTTGTTTTAAAGATGGGTTTCTTTCAAAAAGCTTGGCATAAAATATCTCTGCAGCTTTATCTGCTATTGGCACTACTTTTTCAAACGAATTTTGTACGAGTTCTATCTTTCTTGCTTCCATGAGTTTTTGTTAAATTCAGACTTCTCCTATAAGTAATTATACTTACAAATCTAAGAATTCAATAAGTCACAAAATATGCCATAAGACACTCTAAAAGAAGTTTTTAAACATTTAAAAAGATACCAAAATACAGTTTTTAAATCTGTCAAAAGGCATATCTTTACTACTAAAAAACATCGAAATACTATGCCCATAAAACATCATTTACTTCCTCTATTATTATGTTCGTTATTACTCACTTACTGTACAAGTAGCTCTAAAGAGGTGATCCGAAACGAGGATAAAACAAAAGTTGTATACAGTAATATTTCTTTTGACCTCCCCCAAAATTCCACTTTAGATAAAGACAGTTCCTCAATGGTTACGGCAGTCATAAAAGGAGAAAAAATAGCAGATATAAAAATCTTCAACTTTGGCAATAAACCAATATTGGTAGAGGCAAATATAACTAGATGGAAATCTCAATTTGAAAAAGTAACCTCTGTAAACAAGGAAAAATTAAAAGAAGGTTTAATTCACTACATAGAAATAGAGGGCTATAAAAACAGTGAAAAATCTATACTAATAGCTGGCATAATCCCTACAGATGATGGGCCTTACTACTTCAAATCAGATTGTAACGAATCCAATTTCACAAACTCAGATCAAAACCTAAAATCAATCCTCAAATCTATTAATTATAAAAAATAGATCTATTTGTATTTTCCTGCTATGACTTTTGCTTTTTCAAAATAAAAATTCAGCCTTTCTTCTGAACAAACCTCAGAAGAAAGGTTCTTATTCATAAACTCAGACAAAAAATCACAAGCCTCTACAGATTCGTCTGAATTTATCATTTTCACATATTCATTTGTAAGAGATTTAATTACTTTTTGTTCTAAGTATTCCTCCACCTGACAAGTAATAATGTCATCTACTTTTATAAGTTCTTTCTTTCTATTATTGAGCGTTTCTTCATTTCGTTCTATCATGTAAGATAAGCCATAGACCTCATGACATGGATTATCTTCGATAGATAGATCTACAGAAGGTATTGCACACAGATCTAGAAAATACTTTGGATAATATGCTACCTTATCCCAATCAAAGGTAGATTTATTTATTATTGTTGAATCTGAACTAACAGATATAAAAATCACTTTATTCTTATCTATTAAAGAAGATAACTCTTCTATTTTCTCTGCTTTTAAGCCATACACCGAAGCTAGCTCTATCGCTTTCTGATATGTTCTGTTACAAATAGTAATATTTCTATAACCTGCCTGCAATAAATTAGTTAATGTATCCTTCCCATTCTGACCTGTTCCAACCAATAATATCGGGGTAGTCTTTTTGGACTTTACCAATGTAGTCATCAAGTTTACAGATGAAGATGCAACAGATGTCTGCCCTTTTTTAAAGTCTGTCTCATTTGTCACACGTTTATTTACTTTAAAAACCTCATGCAACAGGTGATGAAACCCTCCAGACAATTCATTCAAATCATTAGAAAGATTATATGACTCTTTTAATTGATAGACTACTTGACAATCTCCTAATACCTGAGACTTACTACCCGAAGCTACCGCAAACAAATGTTTAAGGGCATGACGCTCTTCTGAAAGTAGCTGCTTTTCCAAACCTTCAAAACCCAAATCTGACCTTAAAAACTCAGTAAAGAATACCTCTACTTCTTCTAAGTCTATCTTTTCACTGTAAGTATAAAGCTCTGTTCGATTACACGTAGCAAGAATTAAAAAATCTTCTATACCAAAAGATGTTTTAAAGGCTTTATATAAAGCTTTTAATTTTTCTGGGGGTGTACAAACTAGAACTTCTTTAAGCTCTACTCTTACTGACTTGAAATTATATGAGAGACAACTAAGTTTCATTTTCAACACTGTAATACTACGTACTTATACTGAATAAAAAACTGACAAATAGCAGTTCTTGTAAAAAAATTACTCTCAAACAGAATTTCCCTCTTTAAAAAAATTAAACCTCAAAATTATCACAAAAAAAACACCTCTATATCTTATAGAGGTGTTCAATTATTTTACGATATACTAGATTTAAAACAGCTTTATAATATCCTTTTCTATGCTTTCGGGTTTGGTAGTAGGTAAATACCTATCTATTACTTGACCATCCTTACCGACAAGAAATTTAGTAAAGTTCCATTTTATATTTTTACCTATTAAACTTCCTTTTTGAGATTTAAGAAAAGTAAATAAAGGGTGAGCATCATCTCCATTTACGTCTACTTTAGAAAACATAGGAAATGTCACCCCATAATTCACCAAACAAGTAGACGCTATTGATCCTTCGTCTCCTGGTTCTTGACCACCAAACTGATTGCAAGGAAAACCTAGAATAACTAAGTGATCTTTGTGTTTTTGATATAGCTCTTCTAGACCAGTATATTGTGGTGTAAATCCACACTCACTTGCTGTGTTTACAATTAAGACAATCTTGCCTTTATAGCTTTCTAAAGAAGTTTTTTCTCCTTTTATATTCTTAGCTGTGAATGGATAGATTGAGCTCATTACTTCGTTACCAATTTTTCAATTTTACTATTAGATGATTCTAAATTAAATCCTTTCATAATAGCTTCTTTCATAGCGATCAGTTGATCGTTACACAAGTTATCCTTACTCCCTTCATGTGTATGTTTGATTTCTTCTGGAATCTCGAATTTACCAGAGTCTACCATCTCCCCTACTATTTTGTAAGCATCTCTAAATGGTGTACCGTTTAAGGCTAAATTATTTACAACATCTACACTGTACAAGAAATCATAAATAGGGTTATCCATATAACCTTCTTTAAACTCTATAGCATCGAACATAAATTCTGCCATTTCTATACACCCCAAAATATTATCGAATGCTGGAAAGAAGTTCTCTTTGATCAACTGCATCTCACGGTGATAACCAGAAGGTAAGTTGGTTGTCAATAATGTAATTTCATTTGGCAATGCCGAAATCTGATTACACTTCCCTCTAATGATTTCAAAAACATCTGGGTTTTTCTTATGAGGCATAATACTAGACCCTGTTGTAAATTCTTTGGGGAATGTTATAAAACCAAAGTTCTGATTATTATACAGACAGGTATCCATTGCCATACGGCTTAATGTACCTGCAACAGATGCCATTGCCATAGAAGCAATACGTTCTGTTTTCCCACGACTCATCTGAGCATAAACAACATTATAATTTAGATTATCAAAACCTAATAGTTCTGTAGTCATTTTACGGTCTAATGGAAAGGAACTTCCATATCCTGCGGCACTACCTAATGGATTTTTATTAGCTACTTTATAGGCAGCTTGTAACATATGTAAATCATCTACTAAGCTTTCTGCATAGGCACCAAACCATAACCCAAAACTAGATGGCATAGCAACTTGTAAATGCGTATAACCTGGTAATGGTTGATCTTTATATTTCTCGCTATAAGAAACAAATTTATCTATTAGACCACTTACTGCCTCTGTAACTTCTTTTAATCTAGATCGAATAAAAAGCTTAAGATCTACCTGAACTTGATCGTTTCTAGATCTACCTGAATGAATTTTCTTCCCTACTTCTCCTACTCGTTCTGTTAGTAATAATTCAACTTGACTATGTACATCTTCTACTCCATCTTCTATTACAAAGTCTCCGTTAAGGATCTCTTGATAGATATTTTTAAGTTCGCCTTGTACTAGATCCAACTCTTCTTTGGTCAATAAGCCAATAGACTCCAACATGATTGTATGTGCCAATGATCCTTGCACATCATATTGAGCTAATTCCATATCAAACCCTGCATCTCTACCTACAGTAAACAATTCGATTTTTTCGTTAGTGCTATATGCTTTTTCCCAAAGTTTAGTTGCCATCGTTATTTTTGATTTTATTGTTGATACAAAGATGCACTTTTCTTTTTATATCGCACAGCTTCATAATCAATAGTAATGGATAGGGTTATGGTTCCTAATTATAAACAAGTCATTTCATAGTATGAAACCACCCCCTATTTTTTTCATAATTTATCAATATCTCAACCTTAAAACACCTTGCTTGTAGAGCTCTACTAGCAAAGACACCTTAAATATTTCTATCTCTATTAATAAGAATACATTTACATCAATTCTAGTCATTCTTAAAAACACAATCATCCAATGAACTACTGGAATATGGACTAAAGTAATTATCTTAAGACTTTTATTGATATACTATTTTTTCGATATTCGACATTATTAAACAAACAAGTTATTTTATGTCATATACAACATTTAAATTCTCCTCTTTACTAATAGTTTCTCTCCTTACTTTTAGCTGTGCTAAAAAGCAGACTACACAAACTAGAACGGAACCTGTTAGATCTGGAAACCAACAAGCAGGCAGACAAGGTGGTGGCCAGCAAGGTGGACAAAGACCTAGTACAGATCAAATATTCACTCAGTTTGATACAAACAAAGATGGTAAACTATCTAAATCTGAAGTAAAAGGACCTTTACAAACTGATTTTGACAAGATAGATCTTAACAACGACGGTTTTATCACTAAAACCGAACTGAATAATGCACCAAAACCTCAACGTAGGTAACAAAAAACAAAAGAGGATAACCTTATTAGGATATCCTCTTTTGCTTCACATCTTAATTTTTGTTTTTTTATAAACTCAGTATTTTAGAAATCATTTCGTCTTCCACTTTTAATGACTTTAGAATGTAAGCTGCATATTTTTTGTTTGACACTCTAAATTTATAAAACTCGTCTATTAGATTAGTTGCAGACAACCTTTCATCAACTGTCATATGAGTAATCCCTTTTACTCTAGACAATCCATCGCTTACTTTTCCCTGCAAATCAAACCAAGTTAATTGTCCATTCATTCGAGTTAGAATATCTTCATCATTATCATTATGAATATCCCTTAATGTATGATTCGGATTTATAGAATCAGTAGTTTCTTTAAATTCATTTATTTGCAGATTAAATAACGCTTGTCCAAACCTTTGTTCTGGATTTTGCTCTAAAAAAGATTTCAATAACTCTATGATTTTATCGTGTTCTGGCTTCATTTTTTACTTTTAAGATTCTTCTCCCAATTTATTTTATTCAAAACCTGAATTACTACAGGTTCCTCTCCATAAAACAAAAAAACAATTACGGCCTATGGATTTTTTCTGTTGCAGGATCAAAAACAACTAAGTTACTTTCTTTAGCAATTTTCACTATCTCTGTAATCATACCGTCCTTGTCTTCATAATCTATGCTTAATGAAACTCTATGCTCAAAAATTTCAGTAATCAAATAATTACCCCAAACCATCTTTGTTGGTAACTCTGGGTATTTCTGTTCTAATTGTTTTATAAACATTACAAAAAACTCTTCTTTGACTTCCCCTTTTTCAGGCTCTACTTTCATGAGACCAGACAAATAATGCCAAGCTTTCACATCGTTTTCAGGAATTTCATTTTTTGTAATCGAAGGGTAGAATTTCATCTTTCAAAGAGTTTTTCAAAATCTAATCATTTTCCAGAATAAACTCGTGACCCTCAACCTATTTTCATGTAATATTTACTTTTCACTCCATATTCTGCAGTCCTAAAACTTGTCTCACTGCTAAACACAAAAGACTATATAAACATGACCTATTTAGGTTTTCTCCTGATTAAAAATCTTAAAAAAAACACATCTAAATCAACCTAAAACCCAATTTAAGACATACAGAGGCAGTTTATCTAAGAAAAAAAGTGTTTCATTGTATTGTTTGTACACTTACACGAAATCTATAAGTAAAACGAATAATTATTTTATTTTTCGACTAAATTGAAAAAATAAAATTCAGTAATAGTATTCTCAAAGTCATCTATAAAATTAAGAACATGCTACCCACCTTTACTGTTCATAATTAATAAAATAAATGTAAGATATGGAAATCAACACTTTAGATACATTATGGGTAATACTAGCTGCAGTTTTAGTTTTTTTAATGCAAGCGGGATTTAAAGTATTGGAATCTGGATTGGTCAGACCATCTCATAAAGACAGTGTAAGTATCAAAAACTTATTGGATTTTATGATAGGTGGACTAGGGTTTTACATTGTTGGTTTTGGATTAATGTTTGGAAAATCTGAATCGGGGTTCCTTGGAAATGATTATTTCTTTTTACAGAACTTCTACCCTTCTCCAGATTTAAGTATAGACCATCAAGCTTTTTTTATTTTTCAATTATGTTTTGTAGGAACTTCTCTAACTATCGTTTCTGGTGCCATGTCAGAGAGGATTAATGTTGCATCGTACCTGATCATTTCATGTATAATAGCCACTGTAATATACCCTGTATTTGGACACTGGGCTTGGGGCAACTTATTTCATGCATCAAACAAGCCTTGGTTAGCAGAGTTAGGATTTATAGATTTTGCAGGCTCTACAGTTGTTCACTCTTTAGGCGCTTGGGTAGCCTTAGTTGGCATTTTCATGATTGGACCTAGAATAGGAAGATTTTCACCCTCTGGAAAACCTATCAACATGGAAGTCAATAGTCATTCATATTCTATGCTCGGCGTCATGCTTCTATGGTTTGGATGGTGGGGTTTTAATGGAGGTAGCACGCTTGCTTTTAATCAAGATGTAGGAAAAATCTTAATAAACACTAACCTTGCCGCAATTACTGGAGGATTAATTGGCTTTAGTCACGCTTACTTTTGTTCAAAAAACAATCACATTATAGAAAAAACTATTGGAGGTCTTCTAACAGCCTTGGTAGCTATAACAGCTTGCTGTCATTTAGTTTCTCCCTGTTCAGCTCTTTTTCTTGGGGCATGTGCAGGCGTATTACATAACTTATCATTTGATGCTTTAATAAAAATGAAATTAGATGATGCCGTTGGAGCAATTCCAGTTCATGGTATTGGAGGTGCTTTCGGTACTGTTTTTGGTGTTGCCTTGTTTTCTGAATCTGGCACACTTGAGCATAGCCGACTAGAGCAATTTGGTATCCAAAGCATAGGGGTATTGACAGCCTTTGCATTGAGTGCAAGCATCGCTTTTATTATCTTTTTCATATTAAAAAAGACAATAGGAATAAGGATTTCACCAGAACAAGAAATTGAAGGTAACATCTGGGGAATCACTTCATACAACAGATTAAAAAACAAAGAAAAAGAATTAGATAAAAGCAGTAAAAAACAACGTATATCATACATATCTATCAAAATCAATAATACAGGATTTGATGTCATCCCTCTCGATGATTTTTTAACTCTATCTCAAGATAAAAGACATGATCTTTTGACAAACAATCAAGTTAAGTTTTGGGACGAATCTGGAAACATCATTGAACAATTAGAAGCTGTAACCTTACTCTCTGAATTTCTAGAATCTGAAAAGATTGAATTTGAACATCTACATCAAGAAGAATCTAAGAAAAACAAAGAAGTCTCAGATAGTATAAGATATGCTAGACAAATCCAAAATGCAGTCTCTCCTTCTCATGAAAAAATCAAAACATTAGTAGGCGAACATTTCGTAATCAATAAGCCCAAAGATATTGTAGGTGGAGACTTTTGCTGGATAACAGAAAAAGAAGGTATCGTATTATTTGCACTAGGAGATTGCACAGGACATGGAGTACCTGGAGGATTTTTAACCATGATGGGAAATTCCTTTTTAGATGAAATAGTTAAAGAGTTTGCGGATTGGCAGCATCCAGACCTTATCTTAAATGAATTAAGGACGAAGTTTAAAAAGGCCATTAGTGATGAGGATAATGATTCTTTAATAAAAGATGGAATGGATATTGGGCTTGTTATTCT
>JAYJMJ010092992.1:0-18983 GCA_036873875.1 Laminaria ephemera | reverse complement strand
CAGTTGATGATGCGCTTGTGGATGGGGCGCAGACATGTACGATTCAAACAGGCGCGACAAGCAGTACGCAGTCGGCGTTTAATAATTTGGCAGTTGATGATGTGAGTGTGAGCGTGGCTGATAATGATACGGCTAACGTTATCGTCAGCACGAGTGCTTTATCCCTTTCCGAAGGGGGCGCAAACGGTAGCTTTACGGTTAAGCTAAGTAAGGCACCAAGCGCAACTGTGAGTATCGCGCTTACCGCGACTGACACAACAGAGTGTGCAGTATCCCCCACAACGGTTACGCTAACCCCAAGCAATTGGTCAACTGGCGTGACGGTGACAGTCTCTCCAGTTGATGATGCGCTTGTGGATGGGACAAAGACGTGTAGATTGAAACTGGTGCGACAAGCAGTATGCAGTCGGCGTTTAACAATTTGGCAGTTGGTGATGTGAGTGTGAGCGTGGCTGATAATGATTCGGCTCAGCCTAACTTTAAGGTTTATATTCCGATTGTGATTCGTTAAACGTGCGTTGACTGAACGCTTGGTGATAGCAAAACTATGAAAGACTAAATAGTGAACAGATTCTTGCCCTCAAACTTCTTTGTGCCGTTGATGTAGCTGTAATATTTGCGGCATTCGCAGGCGAGGTATTCAATATCTATCGGCGTGAACGCGCGTCGTGCTTGCGGCCAGTAGGTGGGTTGAAGGGTGATGAGTTTATCGGCCGTTTCCTGATGACTCTCACACTGCAACTGCGCCTGTAACAAATCGAGATACGGTGCGGCGCCGATTCCCGTCGGCACAGGGCTGTCAGGACTAATTAAGTCTGGTCTGAACAACGCCAAATCGACCAAGGCCATAAAAATGGGGAAGTCGTTGCTCATTTGGAATTTGGCGTTGATGGCGTCGTTGGCCTGCATGACGTTTTCGTTGGCTGAGATAACGGCCGATTCCAAAAACCCCACACACAGCGGCAACATCTCCACACATGCATCCAAACGATCATAGGGTTTGCCATTCCACATTGCAGGCACAACAGGATACACCTCAGACTGCCACGGTTGCGCCGCGTCATTCAGCAGCGCATGGCGCAATTTGTCGGGCTTGTTTAATAGGCTCAGATCAAGCGAGCGTAAAGTAGTATGTTGGTTGCACCAGCGAGCGAAAAATAGGGCATGGATGAGATCGGGCAGTGACTCTTTTACGGGGTCGGCAAACTGTAGCACGGCTTTTGTGCCTTTGTCGTCTTCGCGGAATACGTTGAGAAAACGGCCGTTGCAAAACACCTCATCTGCCGACCAAGGAAACGGTTCACCCGCCTCACGCTTCTGCCGAATCGCTTCACGTGCCTTGCAAAAGTCAAAAAATGCGCGCACAGGATCAGCGATTTCAAGGCCAATCAGCGCGTCGCGATACGGATTATTATTGTATACAGACATCTATAATTCCTCTGAATAAATTGTCCCACTAAATCGATATATGCGGTATAAATGGGTGCATATATAAAAAGTAAGCAGGTGATATATGAAGATAATTATTGTAGGTGGAAACGGTGCTGTGGGGAAAACGGCCGTTAACGCCCTCTCCAGCAGACACGACATCATAACCGTCGGCAGAACCAGCGGCGACGTGCAGGCCAATCTCGAAGATCTCGACAGCATCCGCGCCATGTATAAGCACATCGGCAACGTTGACGCCGTTGTCAGCGCAATCGGCCACGGCCACTTTGGCGCAGTACATGAAATGAGTTCAGCCCAATTTATGAAAGGCATCGACCACAAAGTTATGCCACAGGTCAATCTCGTTTTAGAAGGATTTGCCTATATGAATGATGGCGGCTCATTTACCGTGACAAGCGGCGTTTTAAACCGCGATCCCATTCGCGGTGGTGCATGTGCGGCGGCGGCCAATGGCGCATTAGATGGCTTTGTTACGGGCGCGGCGGTCGATATGCCACGCGGCATTCGTATCAACGCAGTCAGCCCCGAAATTCTCGAAGCCTCGCGCGAAACCTACGACGGCTTTTTCCGTGGTCATGTTCATGTGACTGATGAGGCGGTTGGATTAGCTTATAGCAAAGCGGTTGAAGGCTGTCTGTCTGGACAGATTTTAATTGTTGATTAGGTGTTGTGCAGAAATTAGCTTGAATTAGATTTAGTTAACTAAGTGAACCTCAGAAACTGATTTTAGGAAAACCCTAGCTCGGTTCTTTTGCCACTTTTGTTTTCAAATAACTTGATTCCGTTTACTTAGCTTCAAAAACTTGGACGCGGAAACACGCGGATGAACGCGGATTTGGTTGTTTTCTTTTGCTTTTATCCGCGTTGCTCCGCGAAATCCGCGTCCAAATAGATCTTGCGAGATTTGCTAGGGATTTGATACACTTCCACTGAAATTGTATCTATTGACTGATAGGGAAAATTATGTTTGGTATTACAAAAACGATTCCTCAAAAAGAGGGTGAACAGGCGGCAACATCGCTTTATGATGGCTCAATGTCTGAGTTTGAATTTCATATGGCAGGCAAGCCGTCGCGGTTGAATGTGGGCGATTATATTTATACGATTTGGCAGGATGAAGTTATCGGCCGTTGTCAGATAAAAAGCTTCGAATTCGGCGCAACCAACCCCGACTCAGGCAAACCGCGCACAAATATCTACGTCGCTTGCCCAGGCGAAAAGCTCGCTGTCCCCTTTGCCCGTAAAGGCCATCGCGGCACACGCTACTACGACGGCGCAGACTGGACAGAGTAGCAGGGTAAAGAAGAAAGGGAAAAGGGTAAAGTTAGAGAGCGCTTTCCACTTAATCCTTAATCCTTTCCACTCATTCGTATGAATGATGTTGTTGCCACCGCCGCTGTCTCTGCGCGTAATATTCGTTTGCCGAGCGAAACGGCCGTTATCTGGTTATCGAGTGCCAACTGAATTTCGGCGTTGGAAAAGCCGCCTTCAGGGCCAATGAAAATGGCAGTGGGAGAAATTGTTAAGTCAGTCAGGTGCGTCGCTGACTCCTTTTCATGCGGCATAATCGCAGTGTCATCCACCATCGCAACCGCATCCGCCAACGACACAGACTCCGCCAGAACAGGCAATTTGCCACGCCCACACTGCTCTGCCGCCTCCTGAATAATCCGCTCCCAGCGGGCGCGTTTGTTCGCCGTAATCTCCGTCGGCGCACTGCGTTCACTAACCACAGGCACAATCGTCGTCACCCCAAGCTCCGTACATTTTTGCAGCACCCACTCAAACTTATCTTTTTTCAACAAGCTTTGATACAGCGTGAGCGACGTAGCTGGTTCTGCTTCATTAAGTCGCTTCCCCTCAATCTTGCCCACTGTCGTGCGGTCAACCGAGGTCAACGTGACCTCAAACTCCCAGCCCGAATTGTCCAGCACAATTACCTCGCCCCCAATCTTCATGCGCAACACTTTCAGCAACTGCTGTGACACCTCCTTAGAAAACGTTACTGCTTCGCCGTTAATTTGGTTAGCTGACACAAAGAAACGATTTAAAGTCCGTTTTTCATCCCTCATCCCTCATCCCTCCTTAACTTCTCATTACTCGCATGGCGCACCGCATCCCGCTTTGTTTTCTTCTCTAAATTTGTCACCAACCGCTCCGTCAAATCAATGTCACACTGGTTCGCCAACGCCAGCAACACAAACATCACGTCCGCCATTTCATCACCGAGATCATCTTTTGCCGTCGCCGCGTCTGCGGGTCGCTTAAAGCTCTGCTCCCCATAAATCCGCGCCATCAACCGCGCCACTTCGCCGACCTCTTCCATGAGAATGGCCGTGTTGGTCAGCGGCTCGTAGTAGCGAATGCCGATGCTGGTGATCCAGTCGTCAATGATTTTTTGCGCGTCGCGGAGGGTGATTTCAGAATTTTCCATAGATACGTAGATTGTAATTGAGTAGGGGATTGGTATCAACTAAACGGTGATAAGCGAGTGTGCGTCAAAATTGCTGGTAAACGCAAAACGTTAAATCAAACGCCGTTTGCCTCTAGGTTTTCACCGCTTCGACTTCGACAAGCTCAGCCTCCGCTAGTCGGTCGCCAGCCAAAAATGACGCGCACCCGTGATAAGCCAAGACTAAGACGGTAACTGAGCTTGTCGAAGGGTCTGTCGAAGTTGTAGCGGTGACAGTTTCCCAAAGTAAAACTGCCTGTATATTTGAATAATAAGTCATGCTATAATGATTTTGAATTAAGCACAAAGCTTGTTCTGAGGTCAATATGAAAATAACAGAAACTCGTTATGAACACATAGAATTAGATAAACACAATGACCCAATTATTTCTGGTTCAACGATGAAAGTTGTTGAGCTTGTTTTGAATAAAAAGGCGTATGGATGGAGCGCGGCAGAGTTGCATCTACAACATCCGCACTTATCACTAGGTCAAATTCATTCTGCTTTGGCTTATTATTGGGATCATCAAACTCAACTTGATAAAGACATTGAACGTCGATTAGTACGCATAAATGAACTTGAACTATCTTTGGGAGAGTCTCCGCTAAAAGCACGCCTTGAGGCAAAAGGGTTGATTTAAATGCCAATTCGCCTGTATATGGATCATAATGTGGCGAAGACAATTACAGTTGGCCTGCGACTAAGGGGCGTAGATGTGCTGACTGCGTTTGATGATGGTGGAAGCACGTTGGACGATTCAGCTTTGCTAGACAGAGCCACAGAGCTAAACAGAGTTTTATTCACATTTGATGATGATTTGTTGGCGGAAGCCGCTGACAGACAGGCCAAACAGATTCCTTTTGCAGGGGTTGTTTTCGCCCATCAGTTTCGTTTTTCTATTGGACAGTGCGTGGACGATTTGGAGTTGGTTGCCCAGCTTGGAGAAATGGAAGACTTGAAGAACACTGTGCAATTCCTTCCCCTCTAATTATTTCTTCCGAGTCATATTCAATCTCAGCAACAATCGTCGAAATATTTGTATTATTTGCTCAGAAACATGTTGGTGTATTCTTCAAACAAAACGTCTTGTTCTGTGAAGTTAAAATCTTGTAGAGAGCGTGGCTGATTGCCCGTCTTCTCGCGTTTATTATCGTCCATATACGCTTGCATAATCGCTTTTGCTTCTTGTGTCGGGGGGACACCTAAGAATGTTTCATAAATGCGCTCGATGTGAGCCATCATGTTGGGCGCAAGCTCCGAGAAGAGAAAATCTACCCGCTGATTGTCAGGCATTGGGGTTGATTTGGAATAGTCAACGAGTCCGTTGAGTAAGAAGGTTGCCATGTTTAGCGTATATCGGCCGATTTCGGCAGAACTTGTCCCCACTGCACCTGGCGTGACTGAAATGCACTTAACCGCCACAAACAACTTTGCCATACTTGGCAAAATATCACGTGGCTCACGATGTGTAAAAATGATCTTGGCATCAGGGAATTGAGCCATCAACTGTGGCAAATAGGCGGTATGATACGGATCTTTCATAACCCACGGCTTCTCATTTTCAGGCTCTAGCTGTTGATAAACGCGCATAACCATATCGAGCCATGCATAACGATATTGCGCTAACTCACTGCTGCGGAATGGCATGCCCCGCGCGGAATGTTCAGCATGAAGCATTAGCTGAGTCTCGACATAGGCCATGCCCAAGCCAATGTTGTACCAACCCGAATCCTCATCCTCTTCCTCTGGCACAACGGCGTGCATCGTTGCCAAGCACTTAAACCAGCCAGGATAAATTTTTTCAAGCTGGTCGATTACCTCCGTTTGCACCGTTGTGGCAAGTGCTGCGCGTGCGGCAGTGTCTGCGCGTGGAATTGGCGGCAAGGACTGCATTTGGTCGGCGCGTGTAAAGGCGCGCCAACTGTCCGTATCTTTAGCCATTGCGCGATGCAACATGGTGGTTGCGGTACGCGGCAGTGACGCAATAAAGACGGGTTCCTTCACCTGTTGATCCTGTGCGCCCATGCCTAATTTCAGCAATCCCGCATGGTCTGCCAGCAATTGCACCGATCCAAAATAGTTTAATACTTTGGCCAGTGGGTTGAGCGATTTTGAGGCTCGCAAGTCGGCCGCAAAATCGTCTAAACGCTGGCGCATTGCGTCACGAGCCTCAGCGTTGCACAAAATAGGGGAGACGGTGCCACTTGCCTCTGCTTTTTCCATCTGCTCGATGGAAGTCGCAAGGGCTGATGTTATGGCCGTTTTTTCTATGCGTGTAATCAGCATGGACGCACCGCGTTGACCCACAAGTGTATTGAAGAGTTGCTTAATCAAAGATGGGGGAGGGAGTAAATTGAGCTTCCAATCTGTTTTGTTGATATCTAGGTATGCGCGTTTTGACAACTGCAATTTTCGTACGATCACAAGCGATATTATAATTAATAATGGGATAATGAAGCGGAGCATGAATTTTCCTGTAGGGTGAATAAAGTATGGGATAATTATATAGACTGTGGCTAAAATCTACACTTAGTTTGAGGGGTTAGTTAGGATAATCGCATACAAAAAATTACTGTCAGCAAAATCTAAGTAACCTCATAGGTTACAAGTTCTAGAACAAAATCAAGATTTAAACTTGTCTGACCGCGCAGGAAGCATTCTGCGGTACGTTTTTGTAAGTTACATATAAATCCAAATTGTCTGTGAGACCCTAAATTCGCCATTTTGTACGGCAGATTGCTATCTGCCGAGTAGAGTGGAAAAATAATCAAAATGTGTAGCTACTTCTTCACACAAATAACCAACTCTCGCTCATACTCAATCTCCCCAACAATCTCCCACGGCTCATCGGCAATCATCTTCGTGAAGAAGTCGCGGTAGCGGTTGGCGAGGCGGCGGCCACCGTGTTCGCTGATGGCGGGGAAGGACATGACGAGGTGTTTGACGTCGAGGGCGCGGAGGAGCCGCATGCTTTTGCCGCGATAGTTGCGCTCGAAGCGGGGGAGTTCTTTGAGCATGATGGCACAATCGGCCGTTTCTCCCACCATATCCAATGCAATATCCTGCACCTTCGCCAACGGCTCCAACCCATTCAGCTCAAGCCAATGATTCGTAAACGCAATGCGCGGCACATGAATATCATACGCATGAAACTTTGCGTTAGCAGGCAACCCCATCCACGGCAAATGAAACGGATCAAGCGCAGACGCCAAATCAAGCACACTGTTCGGCACACCAACAATGTCCCAAATATCCGTAAAAAAATGCTCATGAATCGGCAACCGTTCGCGCGTCGATGTATGCGTGCCAAGAATCTCTAACGCCTTCGCCTTAATCTTCACTTCATCCCCTTCCGCAAAAATTTCCGTTAGCAACTCAGTTTCCTTCTCATAGTTCGGATCGCCCAAATACGGCGCCATAATCCCATGCAGGCGTGTGCGCACCGCCTTCACCGTCTTCTTCACCGTCTTATGCTGCGGATACTCAACCTCAGCCAACAAGCGCACCGTCTCTTCCGCAGTGTCGCCATATTTCTTCGAATCCAAAATCGTTTGAATTATTTTATCAACTGGGGATTGGGGATTAGGGATTGGGGGCTGGGGGAGACGCTCCAACGGAGGCGTCTCTACCTGTTTTTCTTCGCGCCTTCGCGCCTTTGCGTTAAAATTTTTCACAACGAAAAGTAGCTCATTTGAGAACTCAAACCGCTCAAATTCCCAACCCCGCTCCTCAGCCAACGCCAAAAATTGCGCCTCATACTGCGCCCCAAACCCCTTGCGCTTGCCGCCCAGCGTCGCCGTCGGATAACTAATCACCAACTGCTTCGCCTCAATTTTATCCAGCACAGTCGCCGCGCCATTTGTCTGAATCTGATCCAGCACAGGCAGCGTCTTCAACAGCATCACCACATCCGCCTTTAGCGGCTCATCCGTGTGCAACACACTGTCCCAAATAGTGCGCCCATTTACGCCAGCCGCCGCCCAAAATTGCGTCAAAATCGCCAGCATATCTTCATAAATGTCCAACCCGATATACTCAACATCCGCGCCAAATTTCATCCACTCCCACGCCAACGGATTCAGCCCACACGCAATATCTAGCACAGAATCAACTTCACCAACGGATTGGAAAATGGCCTCATAAAAGTCGGGCAAAATGGGGAGGCGTTCATTCGTTGAGGCATGTTGGCGCATCACGGTTGTGGCAAACTCAGGGTCAGAAAGTTGGGCGGTTGCCCGCTCGACGTTTAGTTTGCTGGTGAAGTATGCGCCGCCAATTTGGTGCAGTGCAGATTTGGTAGCGTTGATCGCCGCTTTGTTATTTTTGTGCTTGCTGACGGACTCCTCAGCAACAGCGCGAATGAGGGTGGGGGTTATCGGCCGATATTTCTTCGACCCACTCACCGCACCAAACACAACCTCAACCCGATCTTTCTGACTCACAGCTGCGCCCTTAATCTCGCCATCAACATCGTCATAAAACGCAAATTATGAATCGTCGCCAACCGCTGATAAAGCGGGTCATTCACACTATACAAATGATGCAAATACCCCAGCGCATAATTACTGCACGCATGACAATCGCACAGCGGCGAAATAGGCCGCACATCGCGCACATGCGTGTCATCTTTAATATACAAATATCGCCAATCACCCGACTCAACCCCCTCACTTTCCCACGAATATAACCGCCCATGTCGGGCATCTCGTGTTGGCATCGTGCTGTCAAATTGCGTATAGCCAATTCGCGAGCAGGCAACCACACTGTCAGGATGACCCACGCCAAGGGCGTGAATGCCAAACTCGCGCGGGATCAAGTCGCGCACAAGCGAAAGCAAGTCAAAAAGCAAGTTATTGTGCTTGTCCAGCGGCCAACCACCATACCCATAGCCATCAAAGCCAATCTCCAAAAGTGCGTCCGCACACTGCTTGCGCAGCTCTGGCACACCGCCACCCTGAACCACGCCATACAGCTTGGGACGCTGGCTTGGCTCTAGCTTCTTTTCGTCCATCAAACGGTCGAACTCTTTGCGGCAACGCTTCGCCCACGCAATCGTTCTGCGCACGCTCGTTTCTTGGTCAATGAGTGGCGCATCGACATGCGTGCAGTCGTCCAAACAGACGACAATATCAGAGCCAAAACGCACCTGAATTTGAATGCTTTTTTCAGGCGTCAGCTTCATTTTGCGCTTGCTGCCTTCGGGCATAAACGTCGCCCCTTTGTCGCTAATGTTGCCGCTGTTGGGGCGTTCGTGAATGAGCGAAAATATTTGGAAGCCGCCGCTGTCGAGGATGATGGGCTTTTTCCAGTTGCTAAATTTATGCACGCCGCCGAAGCCGTCAATAACGGCCGTTCCTGGTTTGCGCATCAAATGAAACACATTCATCTGCGCCGCCTGCACGCCTGCGTTGGCAACATCAACCATGTCGATACTGCGCACCACGCCGCGCGTCGCGTCGGGAAAAAAAGCTGGGAGTTGAATCTCTCCGTGGGGAAGGGTAAGTGTTTTCAAAAGTAAAATGTAGTCACGGTTTCCAACCGTGCAAAAGTTGCCATTGTATGCGGAAGGAGTTTACCAGTTTTGCGCTGTTCCTGCTGGCAAGCAAAATGGGAATTGATAGAAACGATAACTTTTGTAAGGGCTGGCCTTGTGCCTGCCCAAGATTTGCCATCTTTCAAGGTTTTTGTAGATGCAACTTCGAGTCGTAGGGATTGCGCCTACAATATTACGTTTAAACTTTGGTAGAATAGGGGCAATGTTTTTTAATTCTTTAAGTGCCAAGGCACTTAGCATGCTACTCATTTGCCATAGAAATCAAGTGCCTGGCACTTTGTTGGATAAGGGTTACCTGTATGATTTCTAATCCTACAGGTCGCATGATGGCGGTTGACCTTGGCGAAAAGCGCATCGGCGTCGCGATAAGCGACGGGCTGGGCATTGCGGCAAAACCTGTCGCCGTGATTAAGCGCACCTCACGCAAGGCGGACTACGCAAAAATGGCGACACTCGTCGAAGAACACGGCATTACGCGCCTGCTGTTTGGCTTGCCGCTGCACGTTGATGGCAGTGAAAGTCAGATGAGCCTGTGGGTGCGCAATTATTCGGCAGAGGCGGCGAAGACGCTAAATTTGCCGTGTGTGCTGTGGGATGAAACTTATTCGAGCCAGTCGGCGGAAGCTAACATGACGCTGGCTGGCATTGGCAAAAAGAAGAAACGCGCACAAATTGATGCCCATGCGGCAGCGCACTTTTTGCAAGATTTTCTCGATTCTGCTCCGCATGAACAAGCGAGTGCTGAGCAAGTACAAATAACGGAGTAGGCGTGAGCGATATAGATCAAGAAGACACAAACCCTGACTTCGAATTCATTATTTGGGAAGATGTGGATCAGGAAGGCACATTGCACGATGCGGTGATGCTTGACCCGTTTAAGCCTGAAAAGAAGACGTTCTTTAGTGAGAATTTGTTTGCTAAATTGGGCGGTAGCTTTGGGAGCTGTTTGCTGCGATTAGGCATTTTTCTATTTGCCGCGTTTGCCTGTTTTGCCACGTCTACTTTGATGTATACGCGCTTTCAAGAATTGCGCACTGGTATGAAAATCGCCGTCGATAATGCCGATCCGTCGTTGGACAGTATTCAGGCTAAATATTTAGAAACGTATTTGTCGGCAAATTTGGAGGGGCTGTCTGAGCCAGCGGGACGATTGCTGGCAGAACGGCAGTTTGTGGTTGAGTCGGGAGAAACGGCCGATTCCATCGCCACCAACCTCACCAACCTCGGCATCGTCTCCAATACCGAACTATTCCTCAACTATGTCATCTATTATGGCCTCGACTCTCAGCTAGAAGCAGGCACATTCACGCTCGATGCGACACAGACTATTCCGCAGATTGCGGAGCAGCTAACGGACGCCAAAGATCAGGCGGTCGCGGTGCGTTTTACGGAAGGCTGGCGACTGGGCGAAATGGTTGACTTGCTCAAGCAGACGCCCGTTGCTAATGTTAACGCCGAAGAATTTGAAGCGATTGTCACTCGACAAACGGCGTTCGATTTCTCCGCGTATTCGTTCCTCGCCACGTTGCCAGCCGAGCAGTCGCTGGAAGGCTTTTTGTTTCCTGACACGTATTTGTTGCCCGTGGATGCGGACGCGACTTATCTTGTAAATACAATGCTGTCGACGTTTGGCGAGCGTGTGCCGCCGACGTTGGAAGCGGCGTTTGCTAATCAGAATTTGACGACGTATGAGGCGGTGACGCTGGCGTCGATTATTGAGCGGGAGGCGGTGCGCAATGATGAACGGCCGATTATGGCTGGCGTCTTTCTCAACCGCATTGCGCAGGGCATGAAGCTGGAAGCTGACCCGACGATTCAGTATGGGCTTGGTTTTCAGGCGGAGCAGGGGAGCTGGTGGAAACGGCCGTTAACCAAAGACGATCTCGTCTCATCTTCCCCATACAATACCTACGTCGTGGAAGGTCTGCCGCCGTCGCCTATTGCCAATCCTGGCTTAACCTCACTTGAGGCGATCGCCATTCCACAAGAAACGCCCTTTATTTTCTTCGTTGTTGATTGCTCGCGCCCTGGCGAAAATGCGCACGTGTTTAGCGTGACGTTTGATGAGCATTTGGCGAATGTGGAGCGATGTCGATAATAGTGGGCAGTAATCAGTAATCAGTAATCAGTAGGCAGTGGACAGTGAACGGACGAATCCTCCTCACTCCCCACTCCTCACTCCTTGTTTATGAAAAAATTAACCTTACTACTCTTACTCTCACTTACCCTTATTTCCTGCGGTCAATCCGTCGATCCTGTCTTAAAGATTGGGCTCGTTGGGCCGTTTGAAGGACCAGAACGGCCGATTGGCTATGATGTCATTTATGCGGCGCGATTGGCTGTGCGCGAAATCAATAATGCTGGCGGCGTGGCGGGCTATCGCATTGCGCTGGTTGCCTTGGACGACAGCAGTGATTCGAGCACGGCGGCGGCGAATGCGCACGCGCTGGCGGCTGACGCTGGCGTGATTGCCGTGATTGGCAATTGGCAGCCGCACACGACGGCGGCGGCTGTGCCTGTCTTTGATTCGTATGCGATGCCGTTTATTCCGATGCAGACGGGGGCGTTTGCGCCTGTGCCGCCTGACCAACTGCCCGAGGAGTTCCACGCGGCGTATACGGCGACGACGCCTTATGGCGGTCGCGCTGGCTACCATGCGACGAGCGCGTATGATGGCATGAATTTTATTTTTGCGGCGGTGGAATCGGCCGTTAATGCTGGCGATGAACCGAGTCGTGAAACCCTCGGCAAAGTCATGGAGACGTTGGAGATTGATGGCTTAGTCGCGCCAGTTTATTTGCCTTAATTCTTTAGTTTTAAAATCAACGCGAAGGGGCAAAGAATGGAAGGAGGAAAAGGAAACAGGTTTTGTTTTTCTTCGCTCTTTTGCCCCTTAGCGTTAAATTTTTACATATAGTCTTGCCGTACTCCTCACCTCCTCTTCTCTGCGTTAAAGGTCTTAAAAAATTAACGCAGAGGGGAGGAGAAGAGGAGACCTGATATCCGAAATTTGGATGATTATTGACAGCCACAAAATTAAATTAGACCATCAATTTTTTAAATCGGTTTTCTTCGCTTCTTCGCCCCTTCGCGTTAAAATCTTGCATATAAGCACAAAGTTATAAGTGAACAGCAACTTCCCACTCTCCACTTACCACTATCCACTAGGATTTTCCTATGACACTCATTCGCAAACTTCTCGGCATACTTTTCATCCTCTTCGGCGTCGGCGGGTTATTTGCCGCGTATACGGGCTATGGGGTTGGGCAGAACATTGTGCGCAACTTTGGCGGGCAGACGACGGAGACGCTGACGTTTGCGGCGGATAGTTTGTCTACGGTTAATGAATCGTTGGCGGTGGCGAAGACGAGTTTGGGGCAGACGGAGGCGGCGATTTTGTCGACTCAGCAAACGGCCGTTACCCTCGCAGACAGCCTCGGCGACACAGAACCCCTCTTCAACGACGTCTCCCAAGTCGTCACCGAAGACGTTCCCGCCAGCCTCGAAGCCGTCCAATCCACCATTCCCAACCTCGCCACAGCGGCCACCGTCATCGACACAACCTTACGCACCTTGTCTAGTTTTGGCGTTGATCAAAACTTCCTCGGCTTCGATCTCAACTTTGATTTAGGCATAAATTACGATCCAGAAACCTCATTCGATCAATCAATTACAGAGCTTGGCACAAGCCTCGACGGTGTGCCAGAAGAGTTGCGCAGCTTGGCCGCGCCGCTGGCCGAGACGGTGACGAACTTACAGCAGGTGCAGTCAGATATTTCGCAGCTGTCGGGCGACGTCGGCGCGATTGCTGGCTCGGTTGGCGAGTTTGAGCCTCAGCTTGATTCGTACATTTCGATTGTTGGCACGACGCAAGGACAACTGCGCGATTTGAGCAGTTCGATTGGGACGGAAATGAAGCGGATGGAATCGGCCGTTTCCTTCCTCATGATTTGGTTCGCCCTCCTACAACTCATCCCCATCGTTTATGGACTCGACCTCATTCTCCGTCGCGGCGAGCAAAATGTAATCCTTGATGTTGCGCAAAAAGAGAACTAGAGACCATCTTTTATGTCCTAGGTTTTATCCGCGTGACTCTGCGAAATCCGCGTCCAAATAGAAACTACATTAATGTTGCGCCTGAGAAATCTTAAACCAAGAAACAATTCAGCAAAATAACTTTATAACCAAACTCAATTGAGATAAAACTAACCTTATGTTAGGTAATCGTGCGCGTCTCATTCATATATTGATACTAAGTTTTTTGTTCTTATCCGTAGCCTGTAGCGAAGCTGAACCCATTCCCACGCCAACCAGCGCACCAATCCCCAGCCCCCAGCCGCCAACCCCTAGTCCCACGATTACGCCCGACCCCTCACCGACTCCAACCTCCATCGCGGTCGCCATTGCGATTGATTCCATCGAGCCAGCGATAACGTTTACGCCTGTGGCGGGAAGTGTAGAGTTGGGAGTGGAGAGTGAAGAGATAACAGCAGAAGTGGGAAGTGAGGAGTGGGGAGTGGGGAGTGAAGAGCTAACACCAGAGGTGGGAAGTGGGGAGTTGGAAGTAGAAAGTGAAAAGGCGACGCCAATCCCTAATCCCCAATCCCCAATCACTGTTGCCCAGCAACACTTAACCAACGGCCGTTATCTCCTCGCCGCTGAACAATTTGGCGACCTTGCCGCTAGCGCAGACGAGCCAGCCGCATTGCGCTATTTACAGGGGCAGGCACTCTATTTTGAAGGGGATTTAGCGGGCGCGAAAGTGGCGTTTGAACAGGCGCAAGACGAGAGTCGTTCAGCTTATTATTTGGGCGAAATTTATACGGCTGAGGAGAATTGGGAGCAAGCGGCCGTTTACTTCACCCAATATCTCGAAGCACATCCTGTCATGGTGGCCTACATCATGCCCGCGCTCGGCAACATGGCGATTCAGGCAGGGGATTTTGCAAAAGCGATTCAATATTACGAAACGGCCGTTACCGTCTACGCCCCCCGTTTCCTCTTTGTAGACAACGCCCTTGCTTTGGCAGAGCTGTACGAAAACCAAGCCCAGTTCACCAACGCCGTCGCCCAATACGACGCCGTGCAACAGGTTGCCCAAACGCCCTTCACGCGCAGTGAAATGATGATTTCGGCGGGAGACGCATTACTAGAATCAGGCGATCAAGCGGGCGCATTTGAGCGATATCGCTTGGCGATGGAAACGTTCCCCAGCGAAGCGGCCGCCTACCAAAGTTTGGTAAACTTACTCGATAATGAGGTCGCCGTTGACCAACGTCAGCGCGGTATTGTCAACTATTTTGCAGGCACATATGCGCCTGCGTTGGAAGCGTTGACCGCTTATCTTGATGCGGCTGATACGCTGATTAACGCCGACGCATATTGGTATCGTGCGCGCACACATGCTGCGCTGGGCGACAATGAGTCGGCGTTGGCAGACTTGGACACGTATGCGAGTTTTGAGCCAGCGGATAGTTTGCTGGAAATCGGCCGATTAGCCTACAACAACGGCGACACCGACGAAGCCCTCGCCAACTACCGTGCGCTCCTCGTCGATTATGCCACCGCTCGCCAAGCACCCGTCGCCGCGTGGCGCATTGCCGCCATCCAAGAAGAACTCGGCGACACAGACACCGCCATTGCCAGTTATATTGCCCTCGCCGACATTTTCCCCGAGCATGAGGACGCTGACGAAGCGTTGTTTCATGCAGGCGAATTGGCGCTGTGGGGCGATGATCGAGCCCAAGCGATGAAGCTCTGGCAGCGGGTGAGCACGCGCTATCCGACGACCGATTTTGGGCAGGCGGGGATGCTGTGGTATGTGAAGAATTTGGACGCAACGACGGCAAAAGAGTATGTGGACGCGGTGTTGCCGAATGGGAGCAAGACGTATTATGGGCAAAGAACGGCCGATATTGTCTCAGGCCGCCAACCATTTTCTCCCAGCCAAAATGCCGTCATCGCCCAGCCATCTGCACAAGAGCAACAGGCGGCAACCGAGTGGCTGAGAGCCTATCTTGAACTGGAAAGTTTGACGACGGAATTGCCCGATAATATTCGCAATGATGCGCGTTTTTTGCGCGGGAATGAATTGTGGGAAATCGGCCGATATTTAGACGCCAAAGCAGAGTTCAACTGGATTCGCACCGAAGTTTTCCGCGATTCCGCAC
The DNA here is from genome assembly GCA_036873875.1 of Laminaria ephemera. Classification (NCBI taxonomy): domain Eukaryota; class Phaeophyceae; order Laminariales; family Laminariaceae; genus Laminaria; species Laminaria ephemera. Next base: position 3,357 of record JAYJMJ010092992.1, on the reverse strand, counting down.
TCACCTATCAGCTAGCCGTCTACTTCAACAAAATTGGCTTTTACAGCGGCGCAATTCAGGCCGCCAACACGCTCATGGCCGTCACCGACACCAGCTACGCCACCGCGCCCAGCTACATCGCCAAACTCGCCTACCCCGTCCATTTTGACGATCTCGTCGTTCCTGAAGCCACCAGCTATGGGTACGATCCGCTCCTACAATTTGCCCTCATCCGCCAAGAAAGCCTCTTCGAGCCGTTCGTTTCCTCCTTCGCCGATGCACGTGGCCTCAGCCAAGTCATCCCCGATACAGGCGACTATATCGCCACCAAGCTCGCATGGGAAAACTACGCGCTCAAAGATTTGTACAAGCCCTACGTCGGCGTCGCTTTTGGCAGCTACTATATCGACGAAGTGCTCGGCTTCCTCGACAATAACGTCGCCGCCATGCTCGCTGGCTACAATGGTGGCCCAGGGAATGCGCAAAAGTGGTTAGCGGCCTCAGGCGACGACCACGACGCCTTCGTCGAAGCAATCACCTTCTCCGAGTCGCGCAGCTACGTCCAGCGCATTTACGTCGGCTACAAGGCGTATCAATTTTTGTATGACGAGTAGGAGTTCTTAGGTGAAGTTTGCCCGTCAGAAACCAAGTTTCTGCGAGAAACTCGGTTTCTTCAGCTAGCGTCAATTTGCCAAAAAGAAACTTAGTTTTTGCAAAAAACTGAGTTTCTAAAACCTGAGATTACGAATATGAGCCGACGTGGAGAGTGAGGGACATTTTTATCGGCCGTTTTCTCTTCCCCCAAACCATCTCCAGCTCCTCAACCAACCTCAGAGAAATAATCTCTAAACCCCAAGATCACACAGGCGTTTGCAGCAATACCTCAAACCATTCGATTAATGGCATGGCATTTGTTGTCCCCATGTACTCTTTAACCCCTTCATAATACGACGCCACAAACTGGTTCATCGCGTCGTGCGGCATGCGGTAATGGTAGTTCATCAAGATGCCTTCAACCCAATCAATATTGGCGTTCATCAAGTGCATATCGCCTAAGATGAGCGCGGCAAAAATATTGTTACCAAAATCTATGTTGGCATTATTTAATTCTACTGGGGAAATGTGCTCAATGTTGATGCGTTCGCGCACGTGGGCGTTAATAGCAGAGCGTTTAATTTCAAATTGTTGCACCGTTCTTTTATAGTCAGTGGTTGCGCATTTATCGGCCGATTTCTGTGGAATCCCATTCTTCAAAAATTGAGCCACCGTTTTAGGCGCGTCTGGTAACGCTTCTCCTAAGAAATAGCCTGGCATCGCATCACGTGCCGCAGGGATGTAGTTAAACACGGCCCCTCCATACGCCAAAGGAATTTTTGCTTTTTGCACAATCTCAGCCATATCAAGCATCATGCCCGCGGTAAATAGCGTTTGCGCAGTGAGCACAACAAGGTCTGGTTTAATGAATTCGAGCGAAGATTGCAGACGCTCAGAGGGCACATTTGCGCCAAGATAAACGACTTCCCAGCCCTCTTTGCGGAACAATAGCGAGAGCATGAGCGGGCTAAATGTATGTTGTTCTTTAGGGGGACAGGCAATCAAAATGCGCACGGGTTGTCGTGGCGAGGGCATCGCTGACATCAATGCTTCAAGCTGACGAATGGCGAGTGACGATGCGAAATGCTCTTGCTGTACAGAAATTCTGCCCTCATACCAGCCGACGCCAATTTCAGTTAACCCTTTTTGCAATATCTGAAAACAAACTGTTTCCATAGGGAATTGGGCGAATGATTGGGCAATCGTGTGCTGCGCCGTGTATTCATCAAAATTTAAACAGGCGTTAATCCATTGGTTACGCAAATTTGCCAACGAACTGCCGTCGATGAGTGTTTCGTCTTCTTTTTCTTGATCAATCGGGAATTTTTCAAACGGGTCTTGCTCACTTGCCTCGAATTGCTGGAACATTTCGATGGCATTGCCAATCGTGAACCCTTCGTCTTGGCGCATCATCAGCCATTTGAGCAAATCTATTTCATGCTGTGAGTAAAGTCGGTGACCGCCCGCTGTGCGCTCTGGTGCGGGCACGCCGTAGCGTCGTTCCCACGCGCGTAGCGTATCATGTTTAATGCCCGTCTCTCGGACAACAACTTTCATATTAAAGGTGGGGATTTTTTTCGGATCGGTCATTATGCTCCTAAATAGGTTTTAGTGATTAAATCACATTGTATAGGTTTCGTCTAGCCTTTTCGACGTAAAAAATATAGATTGATTTCTTTTTAGTGGATAAATGCTGGACGAAATGGCTTTTTTGTCTTGAGTGCGCCTTTTACCTGTTTTTCGTTGACTGAACATAAGGTATCAAGATGATGAGTTTTGTAGCGAATCCCCATAGTTTATTGTACGCTTTTGGCAGTTGACTATACATTAAATACGCTATTAAAGAAGGAGTAGATTTAATCGGTATGGGTTTCTCCAATCCCTAGCCTCAGGTCTCTAACCTACCTATGACAAACGTAACCATTAACGGCCGATTATTCGACATCGACCTCATCATCTTCGACAAAGATGGCACACTCATCAGCCTCGACCTTTGGGGCAAGCAGCTTGAAAAGTGGGGCGGCTTGTTGCAAGAAAAACTCGAACTCAGCGACGCGCAAGTTCAGGATATTTACACAAAGATTGGCTATGATTACGAAACAAAACAGCTTCGCGCCAATCATCCTGTGGCCGTCGGCACAGTTGCACAGATAAATACAATTACGTCGTTCCTTTTGTTTCAGATGGGGTTTGCGTGGACGGCGGCGGAACAGGCGGTGCATGAGGTATCGGCCGATTCCATGGAAACCGCTCCCGATCTCGACATGCTCGACTTTCTCGGCGACGTTCCCATCGCACTCAACCGCCTGCGCGATGCAGGTATCAAAATCGCCGTGGCGACTAGCGATGACCGTGTTCCCACAGAAAAAACGCTCGAACTCCTACAAATTGACCATCTCGTAGACGCTATTGTTTGCGCTAACGATCCGCTTCCCAAAAAGCCAGCCCCCGACGGACTCCTGCACGTTGCCGCCCAACTCGGCGTCGAGCCAACAAGAATGCTGATGGTTGGCGACTCGTCTGGCGATATGCAAGCGGGTCGCGCCGCGAACGCTGCGGGCTGTATTTTGATTGGTGAGGGCATAACGGCCGATTTCGACACCCGCATCACCACAATCGAAGAAATCCTCCCGCAGTCCTAATATCTCCACTACGACTTCGACAAGCTCAGTCTCCGTTTGACTGTAAAGTTTTTCAAAGATTATGCATTTCGCATAAGCTGATTTTATCCCCGTTCCCCCCAATCCCCGTCCAATAAAATAACGATTCCCATCCCTATCCCCG
>JAYJMJ010092890.1:0-18988 GCA_036873875.1 Laminaria ephemera | reverse complement strand
CATCATGTGGTAGCGTTGCAGCCTGCAACCCACGTAGTATGCAACTATGTCTGGTGGGCAGCCTGCACAGGCCGTAGTCCCTGCGCTACCCTAATTGGTATGCGTACAGGTACAGCACTCAACCCGAGTGACTTGACACACAGTGGTCGGCGTGCAAGTATTGTTGAGCCGTGGCCTGTAGCACTTGATTGCGTCGAGGTGGCGTCCGATACTGTTATTGTGGGGGTGGTTCTGCGATGACTGCTGGCAGAATGCAATGCTCCACGGCTTCGATGATCACGAGGGACAAACTTAGCCGCACGCTAGGTCGTGCGAGGTATGCTTGCAGCATCGTGGGGTTTGGAGGTGACATGTTCGTCCTATCCCGCACGGGGATACCCCGAGCTATGCGGCGATTTTGGCGGTAGCTGTGGATTGTTTGTACATTGCATTGATTCCAAACTAAAGCGTTTGCCGAGATTGTAGTCACCCCGCAAACGTTCCTGACGAATGCGTTAACCAAACACCTTCCGGGTAAAGATTAAATGAATGCGATCAATTCGCGTATCACGAGCTGCTTGGATGCAGTGTCGGGAACCTGTATTTTGCACGTGAGACATTGCGGGCAGAGCGTATTTGGAGCAACATTTTTGTTGTTCGCCTCGGAAAGCTGTTCGGTGCAAGTCAAGAACGCATACACATCTATGTTTCAGGTATCCCAGACAAATGTGAAAACTGCCATACACGTCCGGAATATTTTTTTATAGCGGTTATAGAGTCTCGACAAAACGTACCACAAGTGGTGAAGCTCGTGGTACTCGGTCAAAAATGGTGTGTCGCAGTGTACCTGGATACCCGGTAGGTACGCGGGAAGCGAACATAATGGGGTCTAGGTGGTCAATGTCCAAGTTCTGACCTGTTCAAACTTCATGTCAAACGCTTTAACCCAATTTCTCGTGCGTATGGCTGGAAAACCTTCTGATTCTTCGTTTGATCTCTATCTCGAGGAAGCACCGATACATTTGCTCATATTGAATACGCAAAACCTAGCTCTAGCAGTGCGTCTACAAACAAATATGCTTGACACAAAGTAGCTTTAATTGCACACGCCAGGCAAAACTAATTAAGGCCGCGGGGAATCCCTAAGGGCAGGCCAAATGAGGAAAAATTATCTGAAAAAAATAGATGAAAGAAATATCTACTACGGAGGACCATAGTTATCAGGACCTACTATACACACAAAAACCTATATATTCACCTATTTTTACTAAACCATATTTTGTCCTAATTACTATTTACCCCGTAATAAGAGCAGAGCTAAAGAGCAGCTGAGCCTCATTGGTCAGACAGCAGAAACTAGCAGTAGAGATCCCGATAACCACGTTTTGATTTTTCGTGTTTTTTAAGAGCAAAACCATTATTTTTTTTCGAAATGGGGTGATTATTATCGAAATATGGGATAACAAGGGCGAAGAGGAACCTAGGAGCGGTTCGCAAGCACACGGTGGGTGGCGTAGTGCGTGCGGCTGCTACGGGGTTTGTCTGCGTCGAAGCCAGCATACGAAGTATCTGTATAGGGTATGACCGAGAGGTGGCTATGCAAGAAACCAGAAGGCCAGGACGTGGCTGTGGCGATATATTTTCCGATGATCGGGCCACCCAGTAATCCAACGTCTGCCGACGAACACCCATTACCAAAACACAACTTCCAGAGCACTCACGAGGGAGCGGGTTGGACCACGAGCACCGCATACTCTCAGGGGTGCCTCGGGTGTGCTAGTTGGGTGCATTCAGCTGCGTCGTTGGGTGCATTCGCCGTGAGTCGGTGTGCTGTGGCGGTTGAAGTATTATGTGAACTTGCACCGCGAGTTTTAGGAAGATCGATCGTTTCTATTTTTTCAGATTTTTTTAATGTCATTTGGGATGAACCTGCGTTTTTTTATTAAATAACGAAAGGCTCAAGGCTCTGCAATTTTTTTCTTTTTGTTTTTTCATTCAATTTTCCAGTTAGTTTTTCCTCGTTTGGACTGGCCCTAAGGAATATTTTGTCAACTAGGCGCGCGTAGGGGTTTCGCCAAAAAGTACAAACGACTTGAAAATAGAGGCAATAGTCTTACAAGCAAGATCCACTTTTCTCGGATCGAAAAACCTGATTCAAATTTTGAAGAATTCGGAGTTTTTTTGCCGTTTTTCGCATTGTTTTTTAGCCCAATCCTTTTTACTACCCGAAACGGTGACGAATATTCCCTGTCCGCGTTTTTTTCGGGTACAAATTATTAATGGTTCAAATGATCCGCGAAACCCACGGCTAACGTTTGGTGAAAGCCGCTTTTATTCGTACGTGATGTGGCCATGGTGGTACACACTAACTCGCAAAATTATCAAATCAGGTATTTTGGACCATACAAACGATTTTTTGGCGATGCTGGCTGGCAACTTTGACTTTACGAAATCACCTCGAAAGTCGTTTCTGGCTGCCTACGACTGCTGCCCGGTGCACCCGACGCCGTCACGCACCTCATAGTGAGTTAGGCTCAGCTTCGCGGGCTGTGGTTGCTTGTGGGGAGATGTAGCTGTCCTCAAGTGAAGTGAAAACGTTCAGTCGGGTTTTTTTTTCTTCTCATTTTGTGTCTTATGAATTTTGACGATATTCGACCTCTGCAGCACCCCAAAGTCGAGGTGTAGACCTCCGTTGAAAAAGTGAACAATCTGAACAGATTCACGAGCTGCTGCAGATGCGACACTATTAAGTTACACCGTCTCTTGCTGAGACACCGACTAATTGAAGGTCGAGATGCAGCGTTTTCAAAACGCGGCGTACTTGACTGCCCCAAATAAATATCTGAGATTAGAGTGAACCGGAAAGCCGCGGATGGGGGGGTGGTTTGAGTTCCCCCGCCGCCTTAAAGCGTTTGTTGCACAATACCCACTCGGTGCGTATCATTTCCAAGGCGGGAACACATTTAATACAGGCTCGTTAGTCCGCATATTTCTCGTTGGGGGTCGAAACGCAACTAGCCCCTAAACGATTTACGATGAGCTTCATGTTGATGACGTTTTCACGGCTAGCTCTGATTGTGCTTGCGCTTAATCTTGTTCCGTCGAGGGAATACACGGTAGCACCAACATGCTTAACTACTATTAAGAGCAAACGTCCAAGCGACAACCCGACAACCCGAACACCCCTTGTTCCAGCTCAAATCACACCGCACCGCCAACCACGGCATTTCCCATTTACGTTGGCAGCTCCAGCCCTTACAGCCGCAGTACCCCAAGCAGATGCATCCACAGCAGCTCCAGCCCTAGCTTTCCATCAGCCAGCCCTAGCTTTCCACCAGCGACCAACCTCTTATTCACCCACGACATCCTAGTAGCCGCATCAACCCTGACAGCCCCTACGGCAGGTTCCTCATTTCTTGCTGCCTCGACAACTGGCTACTCCGGCGCCCTGGTTACCCCCCAACGCCCAGTCCAAACGACAGTAGCTTCTTCCAACCCATTTCCAACCTCAATCCCAGCCCAAGGTGCGGAATACATAGCCCCAGCCCAGATGGCCAAAGGCTCGTGATCTCCACCAACTGCCGCAGCCCCGGCCCCAGCCTCCACATCCCGGTCATACCAAGCAGACCCAGCCCAGCTCGTTCCCTCATGCCCTAATATGCCATTTTCAAACGCGAGTGGGAACCGGGGCCTCTGGGCGTCGCTCGAGGTCGACATCCAGCTCAGATGACAACCGTAATCTTGGACCTGCATGGTGATGATGTGGCCTGTCAGCAATGGCTCGATTGTCTTTGCAAAGTTGTGCGGAGAGTCCTCGGCTATTGCCCCCAGTGACGATCGCCGACGGGTGCATTCGACGGGCCTGCTAGGTTTCAACGGCGGTAGGCTAAAGCGCGTTCTACGAGCAAGAATGCTGCTTGACAATAGGATATGCAAGAGGGAACCCTTACACTATGCGCGAAGGACATGGAGAAGATATGGGGATGGCTCCCCTGGTTGAAGCCAAACAAACGAGCCTCCTCCACAAATTTCTCATGTACCGTATGGGTACCATCCTTCGTCTCCGGCTCCAGCATTAGTCCCGCTCGTACAACGCACTTCGCATACCACTGTTGAAAGCTCGCGGCGCCATCGAATACACCTGACTACGATAATAACTAAACGCGATTGCAGAGGGCGTTCCCGAAACCTTTGCGGAGGCGACAGAGGCATTGCTGTTAGACCCTATCAAAGATTGTCCGAATGCTTGCCTGCCCGTGATTGCAGTGATCCAATGAGCTGAACACCCACCTTAACCGACGTCTTGGGGCCTACCCCCATGTAGCATTTGCAGATGCGGTATTGAGGTGTGTTGGGTCTGGGGGGGCTGCTGGGATCGCTAGGAAGTCCAGGGGTGCTGGGGGTAGGCTGGAGCTGGGGCGGCGGCCGCAGCGGTTGATGGAGGTGACAGTGTTTCGACGAGTCGAGCCAGCGCTATTAGAGCCGAGATTTGGGCTTAGCCTTGGATTTATCAGGGTACGTCTGGTGCAGGTCTCAGGCTTGGGTGATTCGTGGCTAGCGAAGCCTTCACCACATGGCTTAGCTCGGCCTCCTCTCTGTAGTTGTTTTCCCGAGTGTTGGAGCAGCTCGCACGTTAAGATGCGCAACAAAAGCGTACGAGTGAGCCCTTTAGTGTTAGATACGTGACATTTACGACGAACCAAACAAAGAACACGGTTCATGTCTGGCGTATCCGGAGTCATCGAAGTAACGCATCGAAGTTGTCGCCCTGTTGCCCTGGCCGAGACGTGAGACAACCCCAAAACGACACAGATAGTGAAAATTTATTGATACTCTCTAATCATGCTGTCTTGTTACTTGACAGGTATAGTTCAACGCTGAAACGATTTTAACACTGCCTAAAACTGTTGTCTTGCTATTTATAATTCACGCGATATATCATAATAATTGCGAGCACGCCCCCGTCCTTACCGGTCGCGTTCACAAAGAAGGGTCTGCCGTGCAACAAAAAACCAATTGCTGACCTTACGCCACCGGTCTTATGAAGTGGATTAACAACGGTAGCATCTTCGGCAGTGAGATTGACGGCACTGGGACTGTGATGCACGGGACGATGCAGTCAAGGGAGATATACGAGTTGTCGTTCAAGATAGCGGAAGGAATTGTATGTGCGGTGACAGAGAATATGCAGACTACAAGAAAAGCATGGGCCCGCCAAACCCCAACAGAGTAGGTCATAATCACTCCCTCTCCAAAATGCAACACACGCATACGCCTTAGAAACGGGTACGAAAAGTTGTCCATGCGAAAATAAATCGGTCAATACAAAAGCCAGGCGGCATATATTATTGGGGGGTTGGTCAAGCTAGGGGTGGGAACGTCTGACGAGATGTTGGTGGACAAGAGCGACAACGTGGAAAACTGGGAATGCAACACGTTTTCCGCGGCCGACTGCAGGGTTTTGCTTACGTGTAAACACTGAGTTGATGGGACTGTCTTACAAGTTGATGCCGGTCAGCTGTTTAATAAACGGCTGTTTGAGACGAGAGGGGTCGGGATAAGAGTGGATGGTGTTAACGATACACCTCAACCACTGAGTCAGGAGCCGGAACTGACTGTAATTACGGTTTACAGAGGTTGTAGCATATATCGAACACATGGTACCGACGACCATATCTTCAACCCTACAAGTTTCGACGGACCCCGCTAGTTCCTCATCGACGCTGAGGAAGGCGAAGCCCCAGGAGTGGCGTGCGACCCTTTTCTTCAGCAGACGGCGAACACGCCGGGGGCTTCAACGACGACGGTGAAGAGGAACAAACCGGAGATTACGGCTAGAGAAGAGGCCGTGAATCCGGGGACTGCAGTTATATGTGACGCTTGGACAAACAATGTTTGAGTTGATCCTTGTCCGTCGATGCATCCTGGAGAGGAACGCCTGCTTCACTTCCTTTCCCCCCTGTCCTGCATACGCGCCTCCCACCCAAGCACCTACGCACAATCTAGCCGCCAATGCCACGAGGGATATGGGTGGATCCAGCCCGCACAAGCGATAATGGAGGAAGCAGCTGTTGGAGGAGGAGGAACGACACGGGGTACGGGCTTAACATATGGTGAGCGAAGGGATCGAGGTCCATTTGGGGGAGCCAACGGTCTGGGGTGTGACAGCCGACGCGATGATGATATGTTTGGATGTCTCTGCACCACTTTGGTGAAATGGCAATTGAACCATCCCATGTTTTGGTCGGCCGTTACGCTCCACACCGTCCGCTCCCTCGGCCGGACCTCGATCACTACACTCAGCACGTGCAACCCGTACCCCGTGTCGTCCCTCCAGCTTCAGCATGCCTTGCGTATCCGGTTACTGTTTGCTTAGAGGTGCATTGTTGGAGGCGCAGATGCCCAGGAGGTTATGCTCGTAACAAAAACCTGTATGGTTTGGCTTCTGGCAGGAGATGCTAAGGCAGGCGAGCAGCCAACATTAACTTCACGCGCGTCACTCCACGGCTTCGGCACCGAACCTGTTTTGCATTGACGTACTGTAAGAATTGTTTCTGGGTACTGAGTTTGGGCAGAGGGTAGCCCATCACTAACATACAGAATGCAGGGGTGCGGCAGACTCGTGTGGACTATACGGTTCTCCCGAAACATACGCTTGCGATGCAACTCATGTGACAGACTCATTGGTGCCATTTCTGCCTTCCAGACAAATCACACCGTTCGTACCCCTGTGCTACCTTTGTTCACAAGCATACTGGTTCAAAATTTAGACAAGGTCCTCTGTTACACAACGGTGTGATTCTAACTTGTCCGGAGGCGTTGAAGAAACACTTCGCTGTCATCTCCCTGCTGGTCTAGGCGAGACATAGGATATCGTCTAGAGATGGCGAAGGCTGTTGACACTGCCTAAATATTATGCTGTCCTGACTTTAATAATTCATCGCGCTTTCCATGATAGATCGGGAGTACGTGTGATCGCACAACCGTAGTCGTCGGCGTTCAGTAAGAGGGCTCCGTCACGACGTAGCGAACCAACCGTTGGAAGCGCTGTCCCCTTGAGGTGGTTCAACCGCAGAAGCGTCTTGCCCAGCGGCGTTCACCGCAGCGGGACGACGACAACAATCCATCCACCACCAATTCATTTATGCGGGGTATAGACCATATGCTTACATAGCGTGTTTCGTTGATAATTCAAAAACAAGCTGGGCAATAAAACCGCCGATAGGGTGTAGCCACCGCCCCTCACAAATAAAAAACCAAATACATACAACCAGGAAATGGCTAGTTGTTTACGTCATACCAATTACCGCCAAACCGAGAACTCATGTTTTCCGCACGACTACCCTCTGTACCCTGACAACAACTCTGCAAAAGTACATTTCGCAAAATGTGTTTTGTTGGCGTTAGAGCCGATGTTCGCCATCTCGTTTACGTTCGGGTTGCCGCTTGAGTTCAATTACATCGTTGTATGCCTGCGGTCGATCCCACGATACGTGTAATACAGTATAGCTGTTGCCGCAGTGTGAGATGGGTCTCTCGGATAGACAGCTCGTGCACGTGACATGATCTGGATGCTACCACTCGGGGAAAGACGCTTGCTTTACGCCCTCCCCAACCCACTGTGTATCAGCGCCTGCGGCATGATGTTTCCTGGGATATTGCAACCGTCGACGTTACAATCGTTTTGTGTACTGTAGATCTGGCTACCATGAGCAGCAAATGGACCGATTGCTTTGGGGGGGCATACATGCAAGGGGCGGGCGCTGTTCGTCACCGACGGAGTAAGTGGGGATCCAGCCTGAGCGTACAAATACGACCGGTACAACATCCGAAAATATGATAAGATGACGATTTTCGTGTGAATACTGTGTAAACCCAAACCTCGTGTCATCCCAACATCTCCTCCACTGTCGTACCCGTCGCCCTCGTGCCTTTCGGCTGGATACTCCCCCCTCCCCCATTTGTGTTGTACAGCCCGCGTCCCTTGGCATTGTATCCCCATCAAGGAAATAGAGTAAATCCGTTCCCGGCTGTGGCGGCCTGGTCCAGACACAATCTTCGCGCTGTGGACGATTACCTCCTGCATGTAATTATATGTTTGAGTCGCAGACCAATGTTGGGTGTAGCCAGAGTTGTGTGCGCACATTTTAGTGCTTGAAGGAAGGGGCAACGGCAGGTGTGCGCATGAAACCTCGAGTCGACGAAGGTCGTCCCTTCTGGAGGGAATCAATTGTGCGCTCAAAATGGCACAATGTTGCTCTAGTTTGACGTGTGCGCCAACAATCTCATAATGCCTACAACATTTACGAGACTCGCTCAATTATGTCTCTACGAAACACGTAATGCCTTTCCCGACGTCTGTGACTGAAACGAAGTCTGGAGACCACCGTGGCTGAGGCTCGGCCTGAAGCCTGCCCCCCTGAATAAAACAGAAACATCAGCTGCGAGGGGCCGACGCACGGCCGCTAGCCCTTGGGGCCCATATTGACGATACTCTGCGTCTGCCGAAGCTGCACTAATTCTGCCTTGCATACCTCAAATTCAAATGTACATGAGCGTGACAATGATGTCGAACGCAACTAATGATAAATCAAGTGTAACGTAAACCGCCATTCCCAGTGGAGAACATTCGGAGCATCGAAGTGTAAACTGGTTGTGATTGGTGCTGTTGTTTAGGGAAGCCGATAGTTTAGATTAAGAATAAACACGCACGATATATACCATGGCTGCTAGCCGGCAGACGTCCATCACAGGGCTGCCTACCGCCCCTTGCGGCCCATACATATGTGCGTTCGGATTGATATACTGAACTCTCATCGAATTAGTTCAATCCCTGCAACGTTACGTAGGCTGCTGTTTGGCTCGGCAAAGGAGAAACGGTTTGCCGATATCACATAACTGAACCAACCAAAAAGAAAATTTTACATTTTGTGGTGCTTCCTTTCCAAACGATGGCAATGTTTGCTTGCGACGGTTGATACATTCGTTGCACACATACATCGGATATCTGATGACCGGCGGGATATTGTTCCCCCCTTGTTCTCGCATGCAGTTCGATTTAGGCATTTTCCCGTATAGCGCTGCTCAGTCAGTCTTAGGTCAAAGTCGCTCTTTGCTCTAACCTCACAAGCAGCGCTCAATGACCACAGTGAAGACCTGTTAGGCCTTGAAATCTGTTGCCGCGATAACCGTGTCAATCACCACCCTCAACGGAAACACCGGTACTTCGGCACGTAGGCAGTTTGATGGTCATTCCGCTCGCTTCGGACTCCCGTCACGATAAATCAACTCAGGAAAGTCGCCATCATCGCGGAGGGGCCGTCCTTCGGCATGATTCCGACCGTCCAACTAACCTAAAACTAATAATGTTGGACTCCGATTAGCCATCGATATAAAATATGTGATTATTGAATCGTTGGCCTCTGATCGGCGAACGATGGCACAAAGGAATCGTTGGATTCCGAGCGGCCAATGATCGTACTAAAGGTACGATTGGGTCCCAATCGGCCAGCGATTGTAAACAAGGGATCTTTTGATGTTCTGATTCCGACCCGCCGGGGAGATCGACACCGTGGACGACTTCGTTGCGGCTTTGGAGGCCATTTAAGTTAACGTCTTTGGGGCTTCAGAGCAGGAAATGCGTGCTGACAAAACATGACGCCGTCAACGTAGGCCACACGAAATAGTCGGGTTGATGGAGTAGGGCTTTTGTACGCGGTGTAATGGAAGTAGATGCACAGCATGCCCGCACCATGATGACGTTTTAAATGTTGCATGCTCGTCCTGGCAGAAGAACAACCTGTAATTTGCTTTGTAGGTCGCCAACCGCTGGGCCCAAAATGATTAATGGAGCGGTTCGTTGAGATATCGGCGAAAACCCTCTACAATATGTATATATGGGAGGGGGGAGCGGAGGGGTGTACTCATTTCGTGCATGCCCGTAGTCGTATGACCATAGACACTGGTTTCCTTACACTACGGGGACGGAGAACGTGGGTTTTTCATTGACCAGGCAGACATCGCGTGCGCCAAGCACGGATCGCTGTGAGGTGTTCCGCGAGTCGCATGAAGGGCGAGCTGCATCCTACTATGAACCGCTTGTGAGCGGACTTCGGCACGATGCGTGTACTTTCTTGCATATGGATGACAGCTTCGAATGAAGTAGTTGTGATCTGGTCTGGCCACTTCCAGAGACAGCAAGAGGAATGGGATATGTAACTGCCTCGTGGGTGCCTTACCAGGGGGGAGGAGTCGATTGAAGAATCACACGACGGAAAAATATTCCTATCGCAGTAAGTGCGAGGACATCTGCCTTACCAGGTATGTTTTTATAGTGCTCCCTTGTGTTCACTGAGCTAACCTCTGGTGCTGGTGATATCGGACGAGTTCTGCCGCGGATGTCTGGTACGGTAGAGGTTGCACGGCTTGGCCCAAAAAACGGACGGCACTCCTCAACTGAGTATCTACCTAATGTCGTTGGAACACCAATCGTGGTATTCAAACGACGCGTGCTACGATAGAGGTAGCACTTTTTGGATTTTTTGTTTCTGAACGACGGCGCTCCTTAACCCAAAATCGTCGGAATGTCGTCCTTTTTTTCTCAATCTGAATATTTGCATACCTAAGCCATGGGTTTGTTCATCGGGTTGCACTTTCAGTTTACTCAACATCATTTTTTGGGTGAGGTTTAGAGCTCCTCAAGTGAGGAGCCTCAGATTAAATCTAGTGCACCTCTATCGTAGCATGCGTCAAACTACTTCGTTTACATACCTAGGCCATGGCATTGTGCAACCTGTTGCATTTAAAAATGCCCTCAAAGTCAGAATTTGGGTGAGCTAGAGCTCTTCGAGTGAGGAGCCTCAGAAACACAAGCATGTGCCCTTTTTGTTTACACAACAATACCGAATGAAGACAACAGCAGCCCGCGCATGACCAGCGGTAGCGTTCATTTTCTTGTTGCAAGGTCCCAAAAAGTCAGTTCAAGCCAGCAGATGCTTTGATGCCCCGACCATTTTCCGAGGTGGTGTGCGGCGTGGTGAAAAAAAGGCACGCTGCAGCACTACCAATTTTTAAAGGGTGGAGGAATGATACATTACTCCCATTAACACATTCTCGAGCGTACTCGTATGGTTTGCGAGTTGGAATAGGTGGTTTCCCCTTGTGGTTGGAGTTGTGGTTGGGGCTGGGGTTGGAGCTGGTGTTGGGGTAAAGTTGACGTGCGCTTTGGTGTTGATAGTGGGGGTCGGGTTGGGGATGGAATTAGGGTGCAGGTTGCGGTCGAGGTTGGGTAATGCATGCTCCGTTGAGTACGCAATTGATTGTGGTACACCCGAAACCCCGTAACCCGGGTGCACAAACCAAACCGGCTTAGGCCACCTGTCCTATCTGTAGTCCATAGCGGGTCTACAGGCAGGGCACGACGTTCGAGCTGCAAACCTTCAAGTAGATGCAATATATGTATCCGGAGGACAGAAGCCACGTGTGACCACTGCTTGTCGAGAAGATCGTTGACTGTAAATGATCGTGAGACTACTCGCTTGAAAGTAACTGAGACGAAGAAAAAGCTAAATGCCTTGCGCAGTGGATGTAGCATGAATAATCGCCCAGCACGCTCGACGACACCCCGGGATACCCATGTGCCACAACCGAAAGGGATGATGCCGCTAGTCTAAGCATCCCACCACTGTAATACGTGAAACTCCAGCTACGAAAGAACACAGGGTACGCAACATATAGGGAAAGCGACACCGCACTCTCAAAATGGTCAGAACGGAAAACGAAGCAAAGTGGTGTTATTTTTGTACAAATGAAACTAAACAAGTTATATCAATTTTCTGCTTGGTTTCAATATAGCCCCACCATCGTCTTGGTCTCGGACAAAGAGTTATGACTTCCGATATTGTATTTTCCCTTTGGAAATGACCGCGACTTTCGCCTTTTCGTCGGCATACAGTCTATACATGTACATTTGTTTTCGTCTATTTTACTTCCTAGCTCAACTCGGAAGAGGTTTTACCCTCAGCGACATTATAGACAAGCCGTGGTCACAAGGGTTCATCCCTCCGTTCCTCCGGTACGTGCCTTCAATTTTATCGTACATAAGCCTTAGCCTTCCCACTGCTCGTCGATTTGGATCGAATTTTGCCAACTCATGCTCAAGAAGTTTCGGCCATAGTCGATACTCTACGAAAAATCCTTGTGCGAGATTTAACTCACGAAATCAACCTCAGTGGATACACGGCTTGTCGTGGCCGTCGGGGACGCCTGTTGGCCGGCCGAAATGGGGACCCGCAGGTGTATCTTGAAGGATTTCCCCTTTTGGGGGGCACCTCGCTGGGGGTGGGCCCCCTGATGGTTGGGGGTTCCCAAAATATACTACAGGGTGCCCCCGAAACACTGTTTTGATGCGGACCCGGTTAGCGTTTTGTGTGCGCACGGGTATCTGTTGCTGCAATATGGCAGCTCAGGACTATCCGCCTTGTGTGACACAAAAAGGACAATGCTGGCTGATCTACCACCGCATGACGTAGCATGCATGTCGCGGTTAGAGCTGATGGGCCAGCATAACCGTGTAGCTCACACGGTACTCCTGCCCCTCACATCACCGTTCTCACACCAGCCCACCTCTGCATATGTGCTGTAAAACGTGATGCCGCGCGCTCTGTAGTATAGGTTCGACACTACGGTAGACGTCCAGCGCTCTACGCGATACACAAAGATGCTTCGGTTCTGAACAGCCATGGACAACCTACGCCGTACAACTGCTGCTCGTTGGCCTGCAATTCACGCCCCCCCTCCCCCCCCAAAACTACGGCTATGCATGAAATGAATACCTCCCCCCTGGCTCGAAGAACACATATCGAGCATGTGCATAGTTTATGACGTTGTACACCATGAATGGGCTCAGTCCATCATGTCGTCAGCGGTGACCCCCCATACCACCCTCTCTCCTAATCGCACTTCCATTCCGTCATCCTTGACGTGGAGTTCGTAGGATGAGCTCCTGCTCCTCCTCCACGGGAAGCGGTTCATCCACTCCCTCGAAAACCGGCCGGATTTTGACAGAACGCGTGTACCATCCATGGTCACCTCCTGTGTGGAGTATTGATGTGGAGGGCAGAGAAGCAAAAAGGGTAGGAGGAGACGTGAGGTTGGGCCACCGCGATGCGACTCTAGTAGTGAGACCGAGAGCACATCAAAGGTTCACCCACCATGCACTGAAGTATCCACTATTAGTAAGTGCAGCTCTTGATTGTGATCGACCATAGGCAGAGAAAAATGTAAGCCGTACGATATCGGCACCTCGAACAACAAGGCTCACTGTATCTATCTGCGTTCGCAATTTCCTGGTTTTTCAACTGTAGGAGGAAAACATCCAGTCACCGTCGCCGCTACGGATACCGCACATAATCGTATTACACGATTCATCCATTATATTCTCCAACCGAGGGGCATTTAGATCAAATATCGTGCTTTAAGAAAAACAGGTATCCTCACCTGCACCGCTATTGCTCCGGCACGCATTCATTCAACACCAGTCAATCACAATGTTCTCCAACCGATGGGGTTACCTTGCTTACTGCTGTTACTATCTGAAAAAAATATATATTACAACTGATAATCTGCCTAGCACCGTTTTCCCGTTATCCGACATGGCGTGAACGTTTGGCTCACCACGCCCGCCCTGTCGGTAAGTGTCATTTCCATCTCGCCCATGCGCCCCCTCGCCCTCTCGACGTCCTTTTGAAGACGGCTGCGGCATGGAACCCACCCCCACCCCCAAAACCTCCTCCTGCTCTCGTTCGACGGTACACTGCCCTCCCGCATTTCCTTCATTAGCACCTCTCTAGCACGAAGCACACGGTCGAGTTGATCAGCGTCGGGAAAAACCAATAC
The DNA here is from genome assembly GCA_036873875.1 of Laminaria ephemera. Taxonomy (NCBI): domain Eukaryota; class Phaeophyceae; order Laminariales; family Laminariaceae; genus Laminaria; species Laminaria ephemera. Next base: position 5,113 of record JAYJMJ010092890.1, on the reverse strand, counting down.
CGTCGAGCGCACACGCCCTAGGTTCTGGCCGCCCGATGAATCCGGAGAAGTTTCTGTTATTTTGCCAAAACTGATTGCGCCGTATCTCTCGGTCCATATGGCAGACATTCCTGTCGACGATGTCAGCGGTCCCTTTAGCTTGTCACCCACTGTGAGCACGTGCCTAGGGCTTGAAACCGAGGGGTTCAGTTCGCTGGCTGTTGGTGTGGGAGGTGCCGACGATGTCATGGATGCCGTTTGGTCTGGCTTGAATCCGCTGTTGTTGCTGCTTCCCTTCGTCGTGACTTTGTTCATGTTTACGTTCCTGTTCCGTTTTCCTGCCACTGTTGTTGCCGTCGCCGTTGCACTCAGCGCTAGTACTGGCGCTGGTGTTGCCAGTGCAGTCGGCTTTGGCGGTAGCGTGGGCTCCGCACTCGTCGTATGCCGGTGCGGTGGTCATGCCGGTGTTGGTTGCAGAGCTAACTGCCGGATTGGGGCAGGAACCCGGCCGATCCAAACTGTCGAAGTAGGGGGTCAAGAGGCACACGTCACTCTCGCCATCGTTGTCTACCACTTCAGACGTAGGAGAGGACGACATGACTGGGGTGGTCGTGGCTGTGTCTGCAAGGCTAAATGCCGGATTGGGGGAAGAACCGGGTCCACCCACAATGTCGAAGTAGGAGGTCAAGAGGCAAACGTCGCTATCACCGTCGTTGTCTACTACGTCAGGCTTAGGTGAGGACGACAAGGAGGAGAAGATGGAGGTGGAGGAGTAGGAGGACGAGAAGGTCGAAGATGGAACGTCAGACGCGGCGAGGGCTTTGGCGTGAATAGCCGCCAGCGACGCCTTGAGCTCTGGGCTTAACTCGACCTCTTCGCGTCGCGGGCCGTCCTGTACGTTTGGACCGCGCATAAGACAGACATTCAGCAAAAGAGGTGAGCGTGGACAGGGGGGGGGAGAGGGGTCAGCGAGGAAGGATAGCATGGCTTAAAGTTGGTCCTAAGATCGGACGGTCCGGTGTTAACAGAAAGTACGTACGAGTGCATGGAGTTACCGGTTGGAAATATGCCAGGTACCAGGGCATACAACCCTAATAGCGGTTTACTTTTTTCCTTTAAAAATGCAGTCTATTATCTTACATGTTCGTTTTATTAAACAAATCGTACCACGGCGGTAGTTGCGCAGTGGGTTTCAGTAGTATCATCGACGTAGCAATCGAGGCCACCATTGGGGACCATCACATCATCACGCCTGTTGCAAGTATCGCGACAGGTTGGTCTTAAATGGTGTGCGTTTGAGGGTTGATTTAACGTAGAGCTGGGTGTAGATGGGTACGTTGCTGGATGTTAGTGATGTGTACTTGGCTACAGCAGTACATAGCCACTAGCCTATCGAGACGCTGTCAGCAACATGCTGATAGTCGTCTATAGCCAGTGTTCAGTAGAATGTAGTGCTGCTCAAGCACAGACATGGTAATGCGGTTTATCTACAGCAGTACCCAGATATGCGGCGAAATACGAACTGCAACGATGTGGAATAATATGCGGGACATCTTCCAGAAATTCGAGGAGCATGCGGGACGAATACCTCAGGGTGCCTGGAAGGGTACCTTTCCCGAGAACGGTACCTTTCCCGAGAACGGTGCGTAGCACGTCGAGGTAACGCTGAAGGGAATGTTTCTGTAGGTCGGACTGTCGGCCAGTACAAGGACCCGTGGGATACATCTAACCGTAGCGTGTGTATTGTGCCGAGGTCGGTCGAGGGTGATTGAGCCCTTCATCACAACACAACCTTTTTTCGTTTTAGTTCGTCTTGCCCCAAGGAGCGGCGTCTTTCAACGTACTACATTTCGTTTGAGCGAAGTCCACGAGGCTGCCTCACAGCGGCTCGCGCCAAGCCCCTGGCCTAGCACGTCGACCACATTGCAACCTGAGGACACTCGTCTAGCACCGGACCCCTATCGAATATATATACGTCAGTCAACGCCAGAAATACCTTCATAGCTATGATATACGCGAGTGATATTGTTTGACTTCATAGCAATAATATACCAGGTACTCGAGTAGTACTGTTTGGATGGTTGTTGAATTTATAATATCTACTAGGACATGCATACGTATGTATGTCGAACTGCTGTCCCCGTTGCGCCGTTTTTCATGACCCGACGCGGTCAGCTTGAAATTCTCCTCCTGTGAACGCTCCCAGTTTCCGGCGTTCGTTTGACGCTGATCTCTGCGTGGCTTGTGCTCCAATAGAGGTAGTATTTTTGTGGGAATCAGGTGGTGTGCCTGACGGGACTTCGCAACGGAGGAACGAATCAAACACGATGGAGTCCTGTTTGTATTTTATCGTGCGTTTCGTCGTGTATGAAGTCCAAGGAATTGTTCATCGGTTTAAAAGTGCAAATTGCTCAAAGTCACATGCGATGAGTAAACAAGAGAGCGCTTAAAGTCAGGAGACTCAGAAGCGTTAGAGGCACATGTACCGTAGCACGCATACTCACCACATCTCCTGCGTCCTCCATCCTCGAAATCGTCATCCCGCTTCTGTGATACCGGACGACATCATTTGGATTGGACACGAATACGGCACCATCCCCAGTCACCTCAACAATGCCGTCCTCGTCTCTCTGCACGCGGCCACCACGCACACAGAAGAAGAATGAAACAAAACAGAAGTATGCGTGTTAGGCTTTCATACCGACCCAACAGCTGGACCCTCGCTCCTCTGCAACAACAAAACAACGAAGACATTGTAGTACAGAGTAGGAGAAACACGGCCTGGCGTTTTGAAGGTTTATACGAGTATTTTCGGCAAACCGTCCAATACACTTAATGTTGGGAACACCGCCTACGCGACAACTGACTACTGTACCACGGTAAACAAAAAGTCGTGATTCCTCTGTAGGTGAACGTCAAACCTGCATGAACTAAACGCACCACAATAATGAACACTTGAAGTATATTTTATCGGCGAAGGGAAATCACACGTTGGTGCTAAACCTCGTTGTGACGGCCCGTAACTCACCAGACGGCCATCAAGCAGCACAAGGGTCGAACCAGTAGCCTTGAACACAACCTTTCCTGATAACTCGAACAGAGGCCAGGCGCAATCCTGTCGTTGGGAGGAGTCGTTGGGTTGAGAATGGTTAAAGTTAACGTATCGCCTGCAAGAAGTAGGTATACCTTTATCGAGTGCTGTTCGCTACCTGGTACGCAAGACGTGATGTCTGTCGAACTGTACGCACTGACAACCAAACGCACGAGATGGAGCCATGCAGTGATGCTCGTGCTCATACTGATGTCAACGCTAATGGCGCGTGCTGTCACGTAAGCGATACGCCGCTTGAGTTAATGCAGTTGGAATCTTGACGGGTCACATAAGGTTAGACCAGAGGCAGTTCCCCACGAAATAAGGTGGGCACGAAACCGATAATGGGTTTGATTAAGAGTGACAGGCTTTCATCAAGCTTTAAAGTTTACGCCAGATGAGCCGGTGTCCATTTCACGGCAGGCACCTTGGCCTAGCGCAGTCGATCATGCGCTCACTGCGACTGATATATGAGCAGCAAGTGTACAGACCGAGACAAAGAGCAGGAGCTATGTGTTGTCGGCGACTTCTCCGTTGGAGGGGTATCGCCGATGGAGGCAACGACCATGCCCCATGCATGCTACAATCAAGTGAAGTACTTCCTTATACCCTACCAGGTATACGTTCTACCGGGGATGCATACTCCATACGGGAGATGGACATGCTTTCCAAGCAAGACGAGAGTCAAAAATAGGGTCCGAGGATGAGAATACGAACCCCGAACAAACGAACGAATAGGATTGGTTTGTCTGTAAACGTCCCAAAACAAAGTAATGGACAAAACGATGTTTATTATGCAGTGAGCATGAGGCATGTTTGTGTGGGGGATCCGGGTCAGAATCTATGGTAGCAATCGGAAACGAGTCCACCACGATCAGTCTCGTGTGGAACTCGTCTCATGCATGTTAGCAAACACCCCCTCAACGCAAGCGAGTTGGGGCCCTTGCTGATAATGTGAACAGACATGAGATAGTTGCTGGATTGGTCAGCCAAGCCACGCATTTGGGCCTTTAACCTTTTCTTTCCGGTATCATGGATGCCTGGAGATACTCGGGATGACCTGTGTGAAAACGAGAGGACCTTGTGTTGGATACCTGGACTAGGCAGACAACCTGCACAGGCAACCGAGGGAGATCGGCCGACAGGAGCATCGGGCTGGATACACCGTTCTCCAAACGTGGTGCGTATGGTGTACGTTGGGTTGCCAGCTGGAGACCAATAAAGCTCACAGATTATTGAGAACTGGATCGTGATGATAAAACGAGCAGCTTGGGACCTCCTCGAGTTGGTGTTTATAAAATTGTTGCGACAAAACACCCGCATTAAAGTGGGACCCTGCGCTATAGTGCGTACCCGTATTATGTATGAAAAGGCCGTGATACGCAATTTTCACCGCACTAAACTCGAGCCCCGCTCTAAGGGTTACCGCACTAACGCAGGACCACAATTGTGCTCGTTCGTGTATTAAAAACACTCAGCCGCGGGCGGTATGAACTACATACCAAACCTGGTACCTATAAGAAGTGTATGATAGTATGATACATACCAGGCATCATGCAGAGCGTCCAGAGAGGTTGCTCTGCACGCGGATCCGTAGTGAAGCTTCGTTCGAGTCTGCAGGGATAACTGTGATAGATGGTATGTAGGTCATTCGCACTCACTCGTAGACCTACAGTATATACTACTATGAGAAGCAGAGAGACCACCTTGTGCTCTTTAGACGACATTTGTCAGAGGCTATACTCCAATATGGTCATCATTCTACGTTAGTCCCTCATACGTATGTGAGACATCATACTGGAAGACATCATACCAGCATGATACCTGATACTGCTGTACCGCCAACATTGCAGTTTACCTGCTATGTGTGATGGATGCTTCATTGCTGCAGCTACAGACACAGCAGCAGCTGACAGTACATTTACAGACCAATACTGGAAGTACTGGTCTACAACTCTGTACTTACCGGAGAGGATTATGCCGTTTCGGGAACCGATGAGGCGTAATCTGCCGTTTATTTGAACGCGGGAGAATTAAGGTTGT
>JAYJMJ010092679.1:0-18989 GCA_036873875.1 Laminaria ephemera | reverse complement strand
GGCCGACACCAACCCCGACAATGAAATCAACATGCTCGACATCACGCCGTTCATCGAGATTCTATTGGTCCAGTAGAAGGCGGTGCGGTTCAACAGAGTTATCGGCCTCTGCGGACTGTCGTTTGGGAAGACTGCGTAGAACGAAACCGAAAGCGATTTGGTTGCTAAGTTGCCTGAGTACTTGTCAACCTCTGATGCTGAATCAAACCAAACTGGAGCAGGCTACTTTACGGGCGAATCAAAGCAGCCTGCCTGACCCTTTCCCGTGGATTGGAGTGCCTTGCAACATTTACTCGCGTGGAACAACCTGAGCTGTTCTTAGTACTGGCTTTACTCTCCGGAGGATGACTTCACGGCACGACAGTACTACAGGCAATCAGCTTCACCCAACAAAGTATCGCCAAACAATCATCGCCACGCCGATCCAGTAGAAGGCTGCGAAAGCAGCGGCCGTCAGGAGCCATTCTAAGAAAACGGATTCCTTGGTTGATTGTCTTCCGAATTTTTTAGCGAGCATCAAAAACGGAAGTGCACCTGGAAAGCCGACTAAAAAACTCCATTCGAATGCGAGACTGAGATAACGGCAAAGATAAAAATACGCTGCACAGGTTGCCAAGAACAATAGAAGTGACAGTCGACCGGGCCATAAACTGGGTCTAGCGGCTAGCAGTGCGTTGCTCGGTTCGGCGGGGCTCAACTCATCGCCTTCGGATCTAGCTGCTTTGAGTTCCTTCTTGGTCTTCATTTGAAAAACAACAATCCCGAAGACCGTTGAAAGTATCAACGGCCAAGTAAACACAAAGCTATCCATCCATTTGCTTACTAAGTTGGTGCCGAACATTCCCAACAGAATTGCGATAATCCTGAACGTTGCTCGGCGAAACACGGAGCTCTGCTTGAGCACAACTGCGATGCCAAGCGAAACTGGAAACGCAATCGCCCAACCGAGAACCAACATCACCCAAAACCAATTCACCATCCAACGCATCGTTGGTGCGTCCATCGCGTATTCAGGTTCGACACTAAATACGTAGTTGGCAAAGTCGAAGTTCGAGCCTTGTGGAATATCGGCAACGCTTAGAATGGAATTTTGAGCCGAGTCCAGCTGACCTGGTTCGCCGATGTGGAGACAAACCGCACGGCTTTGATTGCGCAGGTAAAGTCGCTTGTTAAGAAGCATCGGCTGCGTCCAACAAATCTCGCCACCAAGAACTCGAATCCTCGCTAGGGCTTCGAAACGATTTGGGTTGGCTTTTACCAAAATCAAATCGCCAGTGTCATTGAAGAGAATAAGTTTCCCATCCGCATAAATTACCGACGAATGCCCTACTGAATCAGCCGCCGCGGTGCCCCGCGAGGGATCGTGGGCGTGCCTCTCGGTAGGCGAGCCATTCTCCCATCTCGATTTCCCATCCTTGAAGTCGACACAGCGAAACGATCCGCGCGAAGGTCGATGAATTTTGGACTGGACATCATAAATATCGAAGCCATAGAGCTGGCCATTAACGAGAACGCTTGAACAAACGTCGTTGGAAAGAATGTCACGCCAGTAAACGTCGACGAGCTGCGGAGGGTCCGAGTCGGTAACTTCGATAAGTCGTGATCCTTCTCGAAATGGTGCGGCGAACCAAAGGTATGGCTCCGAGTAAATCGGCCACGCTGAGTGCTCGTCGTATCCTTGGGATAGCGTAATTTCTTGAAGGAACCCGCCCGTTTCCAAATCAAGAATTGCCAAACTGTTCTTCAAAAACGCAGCAAGAAAACGGCGTTCTCCACGTTTAATCGGAAGCAGGCTCGCGTAACTTATCGGCGAGTCTCCCGATTTCCAGATAACGGAACCATCCCATTTATTAAACGCAACGACCGCCGAGCTAGCTCCGCCGACAGGAAGCAGCAATTTCTTTCCGACAATTACTGGAGAGCAGGCGTAGCCAAATCCAACCGGTTTCGCATCAAACGTCTTCATGAGATCTACTTCCCAAACCGGTTTGCCGTCAGATTGGTTTAGGCAACCGAGGACTCCATTTGGCGAGGTGAAATAGAGAAGCCCTTCATCGAGCGTGGGAGTCGATCGCGGGCCGGGGTAAAGCCCAGCCGTTTCATAGGACCACCCGTATCGGTGTTCCCAAATTGTTTCTCCTGTGTTGGAGTCAAGGCAAATTACGAATTGGCTGGTGACGTTTTGGTATTGGGTAAATACTCTTTCGCCAACTCCGGTAAAACTACTGTAGCCCTGGCCAAGTTCCCGTGTCCACAAAACCGGTGGCCCTTCGGCTGGCCAGCTATCGGCGATCCCAACTTCGGCTGAGTGCCCGTCGAAATTCTCACCACGAAAGAATTCCCATTTTGGTTCATCGTATGATTGAGCCGACAGAGTGAGGGCCGCCACACTAAGGATGCAGACTTGCACCAAGACTTTAAGAATTAGATTGGTTAACAAATCATTCCTCTACCGTGCAAGATGCTGCTTAGTGCTCAACCCACAAGATTCTACAAACCCGCTGTTCGAAAATCGAACCACTCTCACCCGTAACGTACTGTTGGAACAATTTACCACCACGAGTTCGGAAACAACAAGCAACTCCTAGGAAACGTCTCGCGCAGTTTGCCTAACGATGGCTGTACAAATTCACGTTTGTGTTCTCGCTACGAGCTTGGCGGGCCTTCTTGCCACCTCTGCTATTTCATCTCTTCCATTGAATAAGTTTTCGGTGAAAGCTCAATTTGTACGATTCGCTTGAAAGCCTGACCAACCTCTCACCGTTTGAACACATCATTCCTCGCCGCTCTTACAACGGCAATGTTGATGTCGAACTCCCGAGAGCCCTGGCTTCAATCGCGAACCCAACGCTGTGGCAGGCGGGTTGACCTCTTACTGATCGTAACGCTGAACTCCGTCGTTCGCCTTCAACTCAGCAATTTCTCTCGCTCGATCGAGACGTCAATTCTTCCGGCAACCTGTTGGACATTGTCGGCCTTATTCTGCAAAATAGATTGCTAACGACTGATTGGCAAATCGCTCTTCCGACCGCATGGACTACTTCGGCTCACGATGATGAAATTTGCAAACTTGAAAGTGGCCCTCTGCGTGGCTCTCCTGTTCACTGCGCTACAGCAGGCGCCGTTGTCGGCCAAAGTCCAAGACGAAGAGAAATTAAAGTTTCCAAAAAATGCACCCACGGCCGCCCAGTATCGCGCTGACTCGCTGAAGTTTCATCAACACGAACTGGAACTCTATCGCAAACACACAAGCGACTCCGACGAACAACGAAAATCCGTCGAGGCGTTCTTACTCCATTCCGTCCGCTTGGTTTCGGAACAGAAGCCTGGAGAGAATCAAGAAGCCAACTGGGTTGAACCAACCCAACTGGGCAGAGCGGCTGTGAAGTCCGGCAGCACGGATCCGATCTTTCTGTCGCATTACAGTTACTACCTTAGTGACCGAATGCAAATTCAAGATGCCGAAAAAGTCGGCAACATGGCGCTTCAACAACTAAGAAAGTCCGACGCTTACCCCAAAGCGATTGAGTTTCTGTTTTTGCATCGAAATCTGAAAAACGATTATGGGAAGAATTACTCGCAGGATCTGAAAGAGGCTTCGCAGATGCTCAAGCTCGTTCCTGCTTGGTTCGCTTGGTATCAAGATATTCCGGGTGGCCAGCGTCGGGGGTGGCATCTCTATTCACAACATTTTGGCCGCAGCGAATACTTTTTTAAATCCACAGCTCCCGCAATCATTGAGCAAGTCGGGGAAATCGCTGGCCTCGATCCTTGGACTTGGGAAATGATCCAGGGCTGTTTCCACTTAGACATAGCCTGGGCGGCTCGAGGTCGCAGCTTCGAAAAAGGTGTACCCAAAGACGGTTGGAAAACGTTCAGAGAATCGGCGGCCCAAGCGGGCAAACATTTCCGCGCCGCATACAAAATCGCACCCGAAAATCCCGAAGCTGCCGCTTTCATGATCGGAATTGCCATGGCAGCACACGATGACGATTCGGAAGAGGAATGGTTTGAGCGAGCCGTGGCAGCTGAAATCGACTACAAACCCGCTTACCGAAAATTGATCAACTCAATGTTTCCTCGCTGGGGCGGTAGCCACGAAGCGATATTGGAATTCGGAAGAAAATGTGGCCGAACAGAACGGTTCGATTCCGACGTTCCCTTCTACCTCGTTCAATCCGTTTTCCATCTTAAGCTTGATGGAGTTAGCTGGGATGAGATCTTTTCGAATGATGGATTGTATGAAGAGCTGAAGTATGTTTTGCTGAGTCTCAAAGACGACCCGACGCGGGCTACCGAGGCCGGAATCACTGTTGAGCAGGCACGGTACCTATCGACTCTTTTGTATTTTTCTCTCAAGGCTGATTTGCTGGAAAAAGATGCCCCAGAATTGTGGGATCTATTGGGCGACGATTTCGATCTTTCACACCTACCCAAAAATGACTTCGATGTTGACTACGAACGTTCAAGGTGTTTTGCGTATCGGGAGTTCCCAAAATCGTTGCGTAAAACTCGAAAGAAAGGGCAAATGCGACACGAAGAATTCGCAGGAGCCGAGACGCTCCAGCAAAGCAGAGATCGTCTGGCAACATTCAAGGATCTTCTCGACCAAAGCAAGGACCCACGATCGACCATCTACCTCAAGCTTTGGGCTGACATCTCACAGCAGGAACTCGATTTCGCTGAAGGCAAGTGGGTTGATCTCAAGTTCGACCCAAAATTCAGAACGTGGTTCAATTCAATCCGGTTGCTTGACTTCGAAAATGAAAACTCCGCCTCTTCGAAACTCGCCTATAACGAGCGTTTGGCATTTTATTCCAAAAGTGCATTCCCTGGCCCTAAAGAAGTCGTCGCCGACATCGAGATGTTGTCAAAGAAAGCAAACTCAGCTCGTCTAGGAATCCACATCGGAGACTCGAAATCAAAATCCTTGACGTTCTGGATAGACCCTTTCGCACAGGTCGTCGGCCTGGGATTGAGTCAGGAGGTTCCCAAGAAGATCAGTTGGAAGAATCCTGCTAAGCGAGTTAGAGCTTTGATCTGGGATCTAGAGCATATCGAGTTCTATGTCGACGGGCAGCCTTTTCCAAAGAACGCAATTGATTACGACGTTTTCAAAGAGGCAGGTTTAACTAAAACTCCCTCGGGCGTTGGCTTTGGGCAGCACCTGATTTCCCCAATGTCAGGAGTCGCTCGTTTCAGCAACATTCGCGTACGCAAATTGCCGTTTGCTCCACATGATTCGGAGCTGACCGGCGACGAGAAGTTGGTGTACCTTTCCAATCGCCTCAAGCACGACCCCGAAAACTTTGATCTCTTTCTAAGCCGTGGCTTGAACTCGTATCCTTCCTATGACAACCATCAACAAGCCACAGCGGATTTGAAATCCGGTCTCCAGGGCGGCCGTTCTAAGCGCATCTGGGTTCGGGCCTACCTAGCTCAACTGCTGCTCAGGCAGGGTAAGTACGCCGAGGCCATTCGACAGAACCAGCGTGCTCATTCGGAGGTTTCCCAATTAGAAAACAACAACAAGAACTACGTCATGAGCTTCTGCCACGCCAATCGGGCTTTGGCGTTGGGCAATGCACCAGACGATAAAGTTCGCGCGCCACTGCGTGCTTTGAAAATCGCCCAAGGGATTACTCAGAGAGGATATGACAAGCCTGACGAGGTGTGGGCATGGCTTGCGCTGGCGGCGATCCAAACTGAATTGGGAAATTTTGAAGAGGCCCAAAAAGCGATTGAAAAGTGGCAGGAATTCGAGGACCAGCGCCAATGGCATAAAAAATGGCATATCGAAGTGCGAAAGCAGGTCCAGGCTTGCATCCAAAAGAAACAGCCGGTTCGCTTGAAGCCAGATTTGGAACCCGCTTCGTCCGCCTCATTCAAATTACTCAAGCTCAAGGGCATTCTAGAAACTTCATCCACGCCAGTGCCTCTAAGTAGCATCAAACGTACAACCAATGACCAAGCTTGGTACGACCCTTGGTTTCCGAAATACGACCTTCCGGTTCACTATATCGCTGGCGGAAAAAAGATGAGTGGATTTCACGCTGACGGCAAAACGAAAAAAGATGCCATTTGCAATTACGAGATCGTTTCTGGTCACATCGTTAACTTAAAACGACCGCTGGTTGTAGTTGATCTATTCGGACGAAAAAACCAGCGGCACACCTCCAGTCGTGACAACGATATAGATGTCGTTTTGCTGTACGAAGGAGAAGAAGTCTCCCGCGTCAACGGCGTGGCGGTTCCCGATATCGGGATCGCACATCGAAGAGTTAAATTTCCGCTTGCCCCCGAAACAAAGATCGACCAGATCCGAGTTATCGGACACCCGTCTGATGGTCCCAAGAATCACTTCACTTTGATGGAAGTTCGAGCCGCCGCACTGGAAGATGTTGACGAATTGAAATAGCCGACTGAGACACAGGTTCGCCGGATTGGGCTCAGGAACCGGAAGCATGGTCTCGGCCATTGAAAACTTCTAGCGAGGCTCGCCCACTGCAACCGCAACAAGATCGTAATCTTTGAACGTGACGACTTCGCAAGGCACGATCTGTCCGATCGCCAGTTCATGCTCGGTTTGAGTCACAAAAACGGCCGCATCAACGTCCGGAGCGTCGCCCGCACTGCGTCCGATCCAAGCACCGGGCTGATCCGGGACTGGCTGATCGATGATTACATCGATCGTCTTGCCGATTTGACCTTCGTTGAACTCGAACATGACCTCTTGCTGGACTGCCATCAACTCGTCACGACGACGGTTCTTGGTTTCGTCTTCCAGATGGCCTTCCATTCGAGCAGCCGGAGTGTCAGGCTCAAACGAATAAGTAAACACGCCCATCCGCTCAAACTTGTGACGACGAGTAAAGTCAACCAGCGTCTGGAACTGCTCTTCGGTCTCACCAGGGAACCCCGTGATAAACGTTGTTCGCAACACGAGGTCCGGGATCAGCTCACGCATACGAGTGACTTGGGAATCAATCTGCTCCTGATTGACTCGGCGTGACATTCGCTTCAACATCACGTTGTCGGCATGTTGCAACGGCATGTCGATATAAGGCAAAATCTTGTCCGAGTTGGCAATCACGTTGAGCAACGCGTCGTCGATGTACATCGGGTAGAAGTACATCAAACGGATCCAATCGAGCCCCTTGATTTCATTAAGCTTCGTAAGCAACTCCGCCAATCGCGGCTCGCCGTACAGGTCCATGCCGTAATAGGTCGTGTCCTGGGCAACGATCACCAATTCACGGACGCCGTTGTCGGCCAACTGCTGAGCTTCGGATAGAACCTCTTCCATCGGCTTGGTGGCGTGCTTACCTCGCATTTTTGGAATCGCACAGAAGGTGCAAAGCCGATCGCAACCTTCGGAGATTTTCAGGTAAGCGAAATGTTTCGGCGTGATCTGCAAGCGGTCTTTGTCCGGCAAGGCCCGAATCGGGGCCGGCTGAAACACGTTGCGTTGTTCGGCAAGGTCACCAACCAAACGGTCCGCGATTTTCGTGATCTCTTCACGACCAAACACGCCTACCAGCGAATCAATCTCAGGCCGGTCGATCAGCAACTGTTCTTTCTGGCGTTCAGCGAGACATCCGGTGACGATCACGCCTTTGGTTTTTCCGGCTTTCTTCAAAGCCAACATTTCGTCGATCGCGCCAAACGATTCTTCGCGAGCCCCTTCAATGAATCCGCAGGTGTTGACGACTACAAAATCGCTTTGCTCTGGATCGGAAATCAACTCGTAGCCATCGAGCTTGAGCAGGCCCATCATGCGCTCACTGTCGACCGTATTTTTGGGACAGCCAAGACTAATAAATGAGTAGCTGCCTTTGTGGTCTTTGCTCTCGGGGAGTTTTTTAAAATCGGTAGACAAATCAGCACTCGAATGAATCTCGGGAAACCGCTGCGAAGAAAGCACGCCAGCGAAGGAAACTAGATCTTATCCAATAAACACCGAGTAAAACAGGTGCAAAATGCCATCCTCAGCAAGACGTCGAAGGAACCGAAGCGAGCAGACCGATAAATGGTGAGAACAGTACATGATAAAGAAATTCAAAACCGTACTTGGACAACAGAAACCCGTAAGCTGCGGTTTAACGGCAGGTCGCAAGGACACAAAGATTTGAGAATTTGTAGTCTTTCTTTGCAGCTTCGTATTTTAAGCCTCACTCAGTTGGGAAACCCTCGATCCACTCAAAGTCGACCACGCGCAGGCAATTGAAGAGTCTAGTTTTGGAAACTTCAAAGGCCGAGTTAAAACCGAGGGAATTTCAAAAGGTGAACAACTGATGCAAGAAGGGCAGGAAAGACTGAATTGGAAAGCCAAAATCAACACTAATAATCGTGACTGCGTTCAGAAAGCTTTCGCAACGGCCATTCTCGCTTCACTTTTTCGATGGCTTCTACGCTAATCTTGGGGCAGTCAACCACTTCCACTTTTTTACAAAGCATCGAGCTTAATGCATCAACATTCTTCAAGTTAGCCGCATTGATGATTCGGATCTGCTTGAAAAAATTCCCACGTTGATGCGAGAATAGAAAATCAAGATTCACTAGCACATCGCAGTTCACAAGCTCGAGCTCATTTACCGTGGCACCAAATTTCAACTCCTGCAATATGCTCGTACTACTAAGCCCACTGAGACTTAATCGCTCAAGCCGTGGCAATTTTGAACTTAGCAACTCATTGATTGAATTCTCAACCAATCGTGTCGTCGGAGCATCAATCTTCAGATCGCTCAGATTGCTCAAATCAGCATTCGCTAGAGGCTTGAAACTTTTAACACGATCGCAATTCACCAGCTTGAATCCCTTTAATCGGGGGAGTATTTCTATCCCGTCCAGGCCCTCGAGATTCTTGCAATCCATGATCTCAACCCAATTCCCCTGATCTGGTTCTGCAAACTGCTTTGTCATTCCTTGCAGGTTCCTTAGATGCTCACAGGAATGAAGCTTGAGCCGGTACTGGAATGGCGGAAGCCACCTTAAGTCTGTGAATTCTGGCAGGCTGCAAGACCTAATAGTCAAATTGAAAATTCCTAAGTTCCCATTCCCTGCATTCACTGCTGGTAAATCGTTCAAATGCAGCAGATTGGCGTCCGCGAATCCGTGACTCATTTCCAGAACACCGATCGACCCAAATTTAAGGTCCTTCCATTGGCAACGTTCAACCATCGCTGGACAGTCAAGGATTGAGAGTGTTTGTAGTTTTGGCATCGCGGAGAACGGCGGGAGGGCCGCAAATTTTTCGCAATTGGCAATTCTCAATTCCCGCAGGTTAGCAGTATCAAGTTCTGCCGGTAGTGAAACGATCTCGGGACAACCTTTGATCGTGATTGCACGGATTTCTTTTGAGGCCAGCAAACAATCGAGGTTCGAAAGCCGAGGCAAATTCTCAAGAGCGACACTCCCTTGACCGGGCTCAATAGAACCCACTAGATCTTCACAGGTCAGGTCATTTTCTCTCGAAAACGTATATGCGGAGAATCGCTCAGCCTTCTGAATTTTCGCGACGGCGTTTTTCTTGGCGTCGTCTTCTTTCTGCAGCAGTGCACGTTCTTGGTCAGCTGGACAGCCACGTAAATCTAGAGCTAAACCGCCACTCTGTGACGCTTCCAAAAAAGCCGAGGCATCGCTGACTTGCGGGCAGGCAAAACAATAGAAGCGTGACAGGGACGGGAGACCCGCCAGCACATTGATGTCCGCAAGCGCATCGCACTCATCAATCCAAACACGTTCCAAGTTTTCCAGTTTTGAGGCAGCGCTAAGGTCAACTAACGACCGGCAACCGTCAATTATCAGTTCTTTCAGTTTTGGCAGCTTCGAAATTCCGTCGAGACCGACAACATTCGAACACTCTTCTAGGTACAGAACTTCCAAAGCATGATGATCGGCCAATGCTTCAATGATGTGCCTTTCGTTGCAATGGCACACCGCTACGGTCTTAAGTTGCTTTAGCTGCTGCAATATCGCCAAGGGGACAGGTGCATCTGATGCAAGTTGGTTGAGATTTTGAAAATTGTTTATCCAACTAAATTCAATGACTCGTGGGCATTCGTTCAGCGCGACAGCAGTAACGGTTGAGTTGGCGGCGGAAGACTCAATCCGCTCCAACAAGCGTGAATCCTTGAACCTGACGTTTTCCAATTGAGGAAAACCCGCAAAGTCAAATGTTTCCAGGGACCAACAACCGGTAAAGTCCAGCTCCAGAACTTGGTTCGTAGGGGAAACACCACCGACGCTGCCCAGTTGCTTACTGCCCGCCACCCTTAGCTTTCGCAAACCGCTGATCTCAAAAAGAAAGTCAATGTCGCGAATGCTCGTCTTTCCCAAGCTTACTTCCTCAAGTCCTTGAAGACCGCGAATCGCAGAGAAATCTGTGATTTCACTACAGCCATCCAATGCAATGACTTTCAACCAAGGCAGATGGCTCACCTCAGAAATATCGACAAGGCGTTTTGAGTTGCAGCAGGTGAATTCCATCAGATTGGAAAAGCTCCTGAGCCCAGCAAGATCGCAAAAATTCCCGCAGTCGATCAGGTTGAGTTTTTCCAGTTTTCTGCATCGCACCAGTCCACCCAAAGCCTCCACTCTGTTCAGTCCGTTGAACGTAGCGTGGCGCAAATTGCGAAACGCGTTGAGCCCATCAAGAATGTCGATGTCGTTCTCATCACTACCCCAATTGTAGATCTGCAACTCTCGCAACTGATCCAGTCGGCAGAGCAATTCTAAGCTGCTGGCATCCAGCTTTCCGATTGCAACTTTTTTGATGCGAGGAAAGAACTCAAATCTGCGAGTTACCATTTCAAAGAAATCTGGCTGCGTTTCTTCCGGAGCATCGAAAGAATATCCTCTGGCACCGCCAAGATTGAACGTGGAGAGTTCGAGTTGGCTCACGATCTTCAAATCGTTGCGGTGCTGCCGATAATTGTTCCCAACGACGACGCAAACGCAAGCAACGAGCGCAAACACAATCAGCAGGATTCGCAGGCCAAATCTAAATCGGGGGAATTTCATTTGACTTGAAGATAAGAAGATTGCAGCGGTAAAGTGGCAGGCAAAAAGTGAGCTCCGTAATTCTAACGCGAAAACAAAGCTGCGTTAAAATTCATTAACCCTGAGTAAAACAGACGTGACTTTTTATGACATGTGCTTCACTAAGCCGTTCGTAGTACCTTTTTCAACCGGAATTTTTCCACTTCGTTCAGGCTCGATTCCGCTTAAAGGCGGTACAACAAACGCTCGATGCAAAAACACCACAGCCTCTCCGACTCGAGTCTTCACGATTTGGAGAGGCGTGCCACATTTATAAGCAATTCTAAACTTGTGACAGAATGAAACTCTAGTCGGATTCGTGGATCTGGCAGTAACTCTCGTATCGCCGCACGTCAATTTTTCCGTCGGCAACAGCCCACTTAACTGCGCAGTCCTCCTCGTGCATGTGAGTGCAATCGGGGAATCGGCAATCGTTGATGAAGGGTCGAATGTCGCGGAACAGCCCGACGACTTCTTCCGGGATCATGTCCCACAATTGAAATTGGCGGATTCCGGGGGTGTCGATCAAGTGCCCACCGCACTCCAGCGGAATCAGTACCGCCGAGGTCGTTGTATGCCGGCCTTTGTTATTGTCCGAACTGACCAAACCGACTCGCAACTGCAACCCTGGCTCGATCGCGTTAAGCAAAGAAGATTTCCCAACACCTGATTGGCCCGTGACAACGCTATCGCGACCTTGGACCAAATGCCGCAACTGCGCGATTCCGGTTCCGGTCACCACAGAAGTCAAAATCACTTGGTAACCCAACTGGCTCCAAACACCGACCACCGGCTGCAAATCGGCCAGTTCGACCAAGTCGACTTTGTTGATCACGATCACCGGCTCGATCCCGGACTTCTCGGCAGACACCAAATATCGGTCGACCAGGTTCGGCTTCAGCTGTGGCTCGCCGGCACTGGCGACGATGAAAGCCAAATCAATATTGGAAACGATAATCTGCTGACGCTTCCGGCTGGTGCGGCAAATCTGGTTGCGTCTTGGCTCAACTCGAACAATCACCGCCTGGTCTTCATCGGTTTCAGCGCCGCTGAGCAAAATAGTCACGAAATCACCCGCCACGACCACGTGCTGCAAATCGGTCGCCAGCGATTTCAAGATCCCGCGAACGGTACACTTGTACTCAATCCCATTGTCAGCCGCGACGATGCTCGTCAAACCGTGACATCGAACCACCCGTCCGGGCTGGCAAAGCGAGGCATCAACATCCAATGCGACTTGGAAACCCGATTGAGCTTCGCCGTCCGTGTTGGAACCAGTGATCGTTCGTTTACGGGTCAGGCTGCCCTTACCCGAAAGCCGTTCACCCTGCATCGAGTCGCCTAATTTCTCAGCGTCCTCTTTGAATTCGCGCGTAAAATCCGTCTTCCGTGTCCGACCGTCATGTCGTTTACGAAACTCTGCTCGGACTGTTTTCTTGGGTTTCTTCTTTTTTGCCATCATCCGATGTTAGCCCATTGCAAGCAATCGAGCTAACTCAAAACTAGAGGACCTAGCGAGGAGTTAGTGGTCATCAATTGGCAATAATGTTTTATCGACTGACGACAACGTAGTGAAACGATCCACTCTGCCGAACTTCAAAGACAATTCCCGCCGGATATTGCCGCCTTGAGTAACTGTCCACTTCGCCGACAAACTAGCCGATTGGATTCATATCAAGCCCGAAGGGACTGTCTTGTTCAATCTAAGCCAAATCAGTAATTTTTTTTGTATTAGATTATCAAGACCTACAACCGAAAATCTATCGCTGCTCTATCGAGGCTACACAAATTAACCAACCCGTTTTGACTAACGGATATTGTGCAACAAATTTTTCGTTACTGGAAATTTTAGATTCTCAATTGAGATGATATAAACTTAAATAGAGTCTTGCGACGAAGGGCAGATGGTCAGGGGCAAAGACCATCGCCACCTACCGAGCTAAACACGCCGCAAAAGACTCAGAAGCCATCCTAAATCACCACCGCCAGTCGAGTGTGCGACTACCGTGCAAAAACTACTCTGCATCAAGAACAGCCAAACCAGCGCGAGCGAGCTACCGCTTCAGTTGGGCAGTGACATCGATGTCACTTACGCCGACTGTTGCAGCGAAGCACTTGAGCTGATGCGAGAGCACGATTTCGATGGGCTCTACTACTGCGGAGGAGCCGAGGCGGGCGACTCCAAACGGACTTCCCTCGCTGAGGTGATTCAAAGCACCGCGATTCTCGATCTCGTCCCCGACGGAATTGCTTTGCTCGACTCGCAAAACAAAATTCTCAAGACAAACAATAGGCTGACCAGCTGGTTCAAAAACCTCAAACTGGTCGGCCTAAATTTTTATGAAGCCATCGGCCAGCCGACGATCCTTGGGCCCGAGCCAAGCCCTTTGGCGACTTCTCGATCAAAGCGAAAACCTTGCGTCGCAACCATTTCAATCCGCGAGCAGTATTATCAATTACGAGTCGTTCCGATCATCGGCTCTGAAGGTCAGACGGACCGACTTCTGGTTTCGCTTTCCGATTCGACCGAAGCCGTTTTGAAACACCAAAAATTTGAAGCGTTACACCAAGCTGGAATTGCCTTGGCCGATCTTCGTCCAGAAGAGATCTATCAGATGGACGTCGATCAACGGATCGAATTACTCAAAGACAACATTCTTCACTACGTGAAAGACTTGCTGCACTTTGACGTTGTTGAGATTCGTTTGGTTGAGCCGGATACAGGATTACTTAAACCACTGCTGTCTTCGGGAATCGATGCCGAGACTTCGCGGCGCCCACTCTACGCAGTCGCGACAGGCAACGGGGTAACCGGTTTCGTTGCCGCTACTGGCACCAGCTATATGTGTGAAGACACCAACAACGATCCGTTGTACATCGGTGGTTTGGTGGGAGCAAGAAGCTCACTGACCGCTCCGCTGGTCTATCACGACCAAGTCATCGGGTCGTTCAACGTCGAGAGCCCGGAGGTCGGGGCTTTTAATGAAGAGGACTTGCAGTTCGTCGAGTGGTTTGCGCTCGACATTGCGGTCGCACTCAACACGCTTGAGTTGCTTAACGCCCAGCGAAACGACGCGGCGTCGCAAAGTGTATCGGCGATCCACTCTGCTGTCGCACTTCCGATCGACGAGATCCTTAATCAAACCGTCCATGCGATCGAAAGCTACGTAGGCCATGACCCCGAGGTCACCAAGCGTCTGAGTACGATCATGAAGCACGCCCGTCAAGTCAAAAGCGTGATTCAGAAAATCGGCCAAGAGCTGGCGCCCGCAGATGCTTCGGCTGTCCAATCAGTGAATTGCCCGACGTTGAAGGACCGACGAGTCCTGGTGATCGATGCTGACGAAGAGGTGCGAACCTCGGCTCACCAACTGCTTGAGCGGTACGGCTGCATCGTTGAAACGGCTCACGAAGGCAAAGAAGCAATTTTGATGGTGCGTAATGGGAGCCTAGACAATCCTTACGACGCGATCATCGCGGACATCAGATTGCCTGACATCGGCGGCTACGACCTGCTGATGAAGTTGAAAGAAACAATCGCCGAGCCGCCACTGATCTTGATGACTGGATTTGGCTACGACCCGGGACATTCGATTGTCAAAGCTCGCCAAGCCGGCCTGAAGAATAACGCATTGCTTTTTAAGCCCTTCCGCCTCGACCAGCTTCTCGAAGTCGTCCAAGCGATGGTATCTCCCGACTCCGACGCTCCTCCGAAGTAAATAGACGATTCCGGCGAATCTATCGTTTTGACCATCGCTCCGAACTGTTGTTTGTCTCCTGCGACAGGTCTATCTTGGCCAACGTTGAAAACACTAGCTCAACACAACGACAGTAGTCAGGCAAAAACACTGCTACGAAGCTCTCGATTCACCACGATGTCGGTGGGAGGAAATTCGTGCCGATTCGTAAGATTCGTGGCTATAGCAAGTGCGTTAGCCACTTTTCCCGGCCTGAGCCAAGACTAACGCAATAAATAAGCCTACATTGCGGCTGAAGAACTGGAGATTTTTAAGACCGAGACATTCAAGCGTTTAAGCGTGCTTCTTGATGTTAACCTAGACACGAATTGCTGTTACGATTCCATCTGCTTTTAACGACTCACTCTTCTCCCAACTATTCATTCCAAAGAAACAGCAATGGACTTGCTCAGATGGACCTTAGCGATCATTGGTCACATTGGTCTTTGGTGCAGCATCTTCAACTGGATCCATTCAACATCGCTGCCAAGAACTTTCCGCAAGCGGACTGAGAAAGCCATCATTCTCGGTGTCACTTTGCCGATCGTGTTTTTTCTCGCGACCATGATTTTGCAGAAAACATCGAGCTTCGACACGATCAGTCGTTTTCCCTACGCAAACATCTTTCTATATTTCTCGGTCGGCCTGGGCTGCTTGTTCGTGGTGCTGTGGACTTATCGCAAACTGACGACTCGGTTACCTGCGGCGGTCGTCGAACACAAAACGCGTTGGCTAAACATCAGAGAAGAGATCGACGGCGAGTTGCTGGGAACGCCGGCCTCGCGCGCGATTGGGAAGCTGCCATTCAACGAGTGCCTCAAGCTGACGATCGAACAATTTACCATCGAGCTAGACGTTCCTGCAGGACTTAATGGCCTCAAGATCTGCCAGCTTTCAGATCTTCATTACACCGGTCAGATCAACATCGAGTACTTTGAACGCGTGGTTGAAGAAGCGAACAAGTTCGACCCCGATCTGATTTTTATTACCGGAGACTTGGTTGACGAAGCCAAGTGCCTACCATGGCTCGAACCTACCCTCGGTCAGCTCGAAGCCAAGTACGGTGTCTACTATGTTCTGGGGAATCACGATTTAAGAATCAAAGACGAAACATCATTCCGCAATCAATTGGCAGGGCTTGGGCTGACGCAAACGTCCGGCAAGTGGCATGATGTTGAAGTTGCCGGAGCTACGATCCGAATAACTGGAAACGAACTGCCTTGGTATCCCGACGCTGAGAAACTTGGCCCTGAGCCAAGGCAACAAGCCGATCTAAAAATCCTCCTGAGCCACAGCCCTGACCAACTTGACTGGGCGAAAGATCGGGGCTTCGATTTCATGTTTGCCGGTCACACCCACGGCGGCCAAGTTGCATTTCCGATCATTGGACCAATCGTCGCTCCAAGTAAATACGGAGTTCACTATGCGGCAGGGACTTTCAATATTGGCGGGATGATCATGCACGTCAGCCGAGGTATTTCGGGCGATGAGCCAATCCGGGTTTGCTGCCCACCAGAGATCGGATTGTTCACAATTCGATCAAGCCAAAGCGGTGGTTCCGAACGAGCTTGAGTGCCGGCTTAACGATCGGATCCTAAAACCGAAGAGCAGCAAATCCACAGCAGTTAGACCCTGGAGATCCTAAGTCAGCACCTGCGTCGGCAACCGTTAGTGAAATGAATCTCGAATTGGACAGTCGAAAACCGGCTTACCCCAGCGTCTGGATACGAATCAAAACAAAATTCGGATTCGCTTGTCTTCCAGCTTCAATTGCTGCGTGTAATTAGCAGTGGCGGTCGCTCGAATCCTAGGGCTACTACGTCGAAGCTGAAGTGAACGGTTTCTCACTTGCGTGAAATTGCTCACTCAGGCCTGAGCCAACACCTGAAATCAAATTCATTTCAGGTTCGATGCCCTACTAAACGAAGCGTTCCAGCTCCGAAGTAGATTTAGATTTGATTCGCAGAACGGGATCCACAACAGCATGTCAGTTTCTCAATCAGGCGTATTTTCACCTTCGGAAATTTTTTCCAGTTTCACGCCAGCCGAAATTAGCAGGTTTCGCCAATCAACCAACTCGGTCAAACTAAACCTAGCAAGTTGGTTTTCCAACAGCTTTGCCCGCTGGACTTTCAACTGCTGCTTAATGGCAATCACCTCTGTTTCTGCATACGACACCTGGTTGGTGTACCGATTTCGCTGCGTGATCGACGACCTTGAGCGGAATCCTATCTGCCTTGCTTTGATTGAACTTGATCCGGAATCACTTTTATTCTTCATTGCCGGCAAAGCTCTCGGCACGTTGATTGTGCTCGCGAGTTTGACGGCCGCCTGGAAATTCACGCGTCGAGTCGGACTGGCGTCAGCACTGGGCGTCGCGATCTTCCAACTCGGACTCCTGTTTTATTTGACCATGACCGACTTCGACTTTACGCGACTAGGCGGATTAGGTGGATGATCAAACTCAGCAAATCGACAAATTTCTCTAAGCCGATTCGATGATGTCTTTGACAACGTGTGCTGGTTCCACACCGGTCAATTTTTCATCGAGTCCTTGGAACTTGTAAGTTAATCGGTTGTGATCGATGCCTAGCTGATTGAGAATCGTCGCATTGATGTCCCGAATGTGAACTGGATTTTCGACGATGTTGTAAGCGTATTCATCTGTCTTACCAAATTCAAAACCACGCTTGATCCCAGCCCCCGCCAACCAACATGTAAATGCACGCCCATGATGATCACGACCATGATTGTCCATCGTCAGCTTACCCTGCGAGTAGATCGTTCTCCCAAACTCCCCGCCCCAAACAATTAGTGTGTCTTCAAACATGCCGCGCTGTTTAAGGTCCTTGATCAGGCCCGCACACGCTTGATCGACATCATTGCACTGACTTCGCAGATCCTTAGGTAAGTTGCCGTGCTGATCCCAAGCTCGATGGTAAAGTTGGATAAACCGCACACCGCGTTCGGCAAGCCTTCGAGCAACAACACAGTTTCGAGCAAACGTGTTTGGCTTTTTCGAATCGGGGCCATAGAGCTCAAACGTACTTTCTGGTTCAGTCGATAGATCCGTCAATTCAGGCATCGAAGCCTGCATTCGGAACGCCAGTTCATATTGCGAGATCCGAGCAAGTGTTTCCGGGTCATTGAATGATTCGTAGTGTTCTTGGTTCAGATCGGCCAGACCGTCAAGCATTCTCCGCCGCATCTCACGATCAACACCCTTGGGATCTTGAAGATACAAAACAGGTGATTCGCCACCACGCAGTTTTACGCCTTGATGCTGAGAAGGCAAAAATCCGCTTCCCCACAACCGAGAGTAGAGCGCCTGAAGGTTTCCCTTCCCTCGAGAGATCATCACGACGAATCGGGGAAGGTTTTCATTCACACTCCCAAGGCCGTAACTGAGCCATGCACCCATCGAAGGCTTTCCTGGTTGCTGGCGACCGGTATTGATGAACGTAATCGCAGGGTCGTGATTGATCGCTTCGGTGTGCATCGATTTGACGATCGAAATATCGTCAACGATCGTTTGAGTGTGCGGCAACAGTTCACTCATCCAGGTTTGAGCCTTGCCATACTTTTCAAATTTGAACATCGGAGCAACACAAGGGAAGGATTTTTGTCCCGATGTCATCGTGGTCAAGCGTTGCCCTTGGCGAATGGATTCAGGCAACTCCTTTCCATGAAAGTCCCTCATTTCCGGGTGATAGTCAAACAAGTCGATATGGCTTGGGCCACCTGACATAAACATGTAGATCACACGTTTCGCCTTGGGGGCAAAGTGAGGTATGCCCGGCATTCCGCCAAATCGGCTCATCTCGTCTTCTTGAGGGCCAGCATAAATCGACTTACCCATCAGCGACGTGAGTGCCGCCGCCCCAAGCGCCTTGCCCGAAAATCCAAAGAGTTGCCGGCGAGTAACATTCTTGCAGTATTGTTGAAATGTTGTTTCTTTCATTTTGATTATCCTCGCGTAACAAACTCATCCAGATTGAAAATCAGGCTTCCAATTATGGTCCAAGCGGCATGTTCGGCTTTGTCCAACTGTGTATCCACCTTGCGTTCACCGATGCCAAGCAACTTTTCAGCCCGCTTGGGGTCATCCGCAAAAGTCTTGAACTCGTTCTCATACATCTTCGTAATCACCTCAACCATTCTGGGCGACGGTTTTCGAGAAGTCGCAATGCGTACAGCGAACTCAATTTTGTC
>JAYJMJ010092573.1:0-18994 GCA_036873875.1 Laminaria ephemera | reverse complement strand
ACATTGACTGACGTGGCCGTCACCGACCCCATGCCTGATTTAAGCGCACTATCTTGTGCCCCAGCCGCACCCGCAACATTGCTACCGAATGAGACAATGACCTGTACGGCAACTTATGCCGTGAAACAGTCTGATGGGGATGCTGGCAGTATTGATAACATTGCAACGGCGGCGGGTAAAGATCCCAATGACATAGCTATTGAACAAGCTGATGTATTAGGTATTCCTGTGCCACAGTTGCCAGAGATTACGCTCGTTAAGTCTCTCGACAGCTACGCAGACAACGATTCTAGCTCAGACGTTTCTACCGATGATGTGTTGACCTATTTATTTGTAGTAACAAATTCGGGTAATGTGACCATGACAGATGTTGAGGTTACTGACCCGCTGGCAGATTTGAGCGCGTTAACGTGCTTGCCCGTTGCGCCAGCAATCCTTGAGCCTGACGATGTGATGACGTGTACGGCAACGTATACGGTCACTGAAACGGACGTTTATGGGGGCACATTGCCAAACACGGCAACCGCCACGGGCAATGACACAAATAATGACCCACACAGTAGTGAATCAAGCGCGATAGTTGAAATGGCGATAGTTGATGCATCTTTGAGTTTGGATAAAAGTATTTTATCGAACGCGGATGAAGATGTCTCTGGCGACGTGTCGCTCAACGACACGCTGACCTATCAATTTGACGTGATCAACGACGGTAATGTCACGTTGACCGATGTGGGCGTGACCGATCCATTAGCAGGACTGGGGACGATAACCTGTACGCCAGCCGCACCACAGACATTGCTGCCGAGTGAGACGATGACCTGCACGGCAACGTATGTTGTGACACAAGATGATGTGGATGCGGGTGAAATTAATAATACAGCGACGGCAAGTGGCAATGATCTGATCATTGAGTCAGTTTCAGACGTTGACTCTGAACAGGTGGCTGTGGCGCAAGATCCGCTTATCAACCTTGACAAAACGTTGCAGTCGAATGCAGATGAAGATGCGTCAAATGATATGTCTCTTGACGATACATTGACCTATGAATTTGTCGCCACGAACAGTGGTAACACAACCATCAGCATGGTTGAAATTACCGATCCGTTACCTAATTTAAGTACACTATCTTGTACGCCAGCTGCACCCGCAACGCTTGCGCCAAACGCAACAATGATGTGTACGGCAACCTACTCTGTGACCCAAGATGACGTGGATGCTGGTTCAATTCCCAACACGGCTAGCGTTAGTGCCTTGGATTCTTTAGGTGACCCATTAGACGATTCGGCTAATTTAGAACTCTTCCCCACTCAAACCCCCTCCATTGCCCTAGACAAAACGTACACATCAAACGCAGACGAGGATGCGTCAGGCAACATCACCGTTGACGATACATTGACCTATACGTTTGTGACCACAAATGATGGCAACGTTACGCTAACAGACGTGGCGATTACCGACCCGATGCCAAATTTGAGCGCATTGTCCTGTACGCCCGCCGCGCCTGCAACGCTTGCGCCAGATGGGACAATGACCTGTACGGCAACTTACACCGTTGTGCAGGAAGATGTGGACAACGGGACTGTGGATAACACAGCCACGGTTTCGGGCGAAGACCCCAACAACAGCATTGTTAGCACGACGGACACAGAATCTGTGGGTATGGATCAGATTCCAAGTATTGAGCTAGATAAAGAAGTTGATGTGACGAGCTTTGTCGTTGACGACGTGTTGACCTATACGTTTAGCGTGACCAATACAGGAAACGTGAGCTTATATAATGTGACGGTTGCGGATACACTGCCAGATTTGAGCGCGGTGACCTGTACGCCTGCGCAAGGGTCAACGCTTGCGCCAAATGGGACGATGTCTTGTTCGGCGACCTATACGGCGAAGCAGGGGGATGTCGATAATGGGGATGTGGAGAATGACGCGACGGTAACGGCCGTTGACACCGAAAACAACCCCGTCTCTGATAGCGACGTCGAAACTGTCATCTCCACCCAAATTCCAGCCATCGAACTCACCAAAGCAATGACCGCCAACGCCGACGAAGACGCTTCTGGCACAATTTCGTTAAACGACACGCTCACTTATACACTTAGTGTCGAAAACACAGGCACGGTGAGCATGTCGCTCGTTGAAGTGACCGACCCGATGACAGGGTTGAGCGCACTCACGTGTGCGCCTACGTTGCCAATAACTATTGGGGCAAACGGCACAGCGGTTTGTACCGCCACGTACCAAGTGACTCAGGACGATGTGGATGCGGGCACAATAGAAAACAAGGCTACCGTTGAAGGCACTGATCCGTTCAGCGTGGTGCATGAAGATGATGCACTGGAAACAGTGCCTGTGCCACAATTGCCAGGCATTAGCTTGGACAAAACATTAGACAATAATGCGGACGAAGATGTGTCAACGACGGTGTCTGTCGGCGATACGCTGACCTATTCTTTCTTTGTGACGAATACGGGAAATGTGACGCTGACGGATGTGGGCGTGACTGACCCAATGCCAGATTTGAGTGTGCCAAGCTGTACGCCAGCCGCACCTGCAACGCTTGCCCCAAATGCGACGATGACGTGTACGGCGAACTATGTGGTTAAGCAGGCTGACGGAAATCTGGGCAGTATTAATAATGAAGCAACGGCGACTGGCAATGACCCGAATGATGTCTCTATTGAGCAGTCAGATTTGTTGGGTATTCCTGTGCCGCAGTTGCCTAGTATTGGGCTGGAAAAGTCGCTAGATGGCTATGTGGATGCGGATGTGACGGGCGATATGTCGACGGGAGATACGATTACGTTTGCGTTTGTGGCGACGAATGATGGTAATGTGACGTTGAGTGATGTGGGTGTGACGGATCCGTTCCCGAATTTATCGGCCGTTACCTGCACCCCCACCGCGCCAGCCATCCTTGAACCCACCCAAACCCAAAACTGTACCGCCACCTACCTCATCGCCGAAACAGACATTTTCGGAGGCACTTTGTTCAATACAGCCACCGTCAACGGAATAGATACCAACGATGATCCAGTGATGGACGAATCCAGTGAAATAGTCGAATTGCCCCTTGCTAACTCCTCACTAAACTTCGACAAAACATTGGCCGCAAACACAGACGAAGATGCGTCCAGCAGTGTCACCTTAGACGACACATTAACCTATCAATTTGACGTAACCAACGACGGCAACGTCACTATTTTTGGCGTAGAGATTACCGACCCACTCCCTGGGTTAAGCGTACTAACCTGTGCGCCCGCGCTGCCTGCCGACCTAGCCCCAACCGAAAGCTCGACCTGTACGGCGACCTATAGCGTTGCGCAAACAGACGTCGATGCAGGCGAGATGACCAACACGGCAACCGCTACGGGCGAAAACGCCGACGAAGATGCCATCTCCATTGAAGATTCAACAACAACCCCCATCGTTCGTTCTCCTGCGATTGACGTGGTCAAAACAATGACCAACAACGCTGACGCTGATAGCTCAACAACGGTGACGATTGATGATGTATTGACGTATACGTTTGCCGTAGAGAATACAGGCAACACCACGTTAACCGATGTGCAAGTGAGCGATCCGCTGACGGGATTAAGCGCAGTGACCTGTGCGCCAGCGCAAGGGTCAACCCTTGTTCCAGATGAGACGATGAGCTGTACCGCCACCTACACGGTGACTCAAACTGATGTAGACAACGGCACAATTGATAATACGGCAACCGTTACGGGCAACGATCCAGAAAATGTAGCTGTCGATGATAGCGATACAGAATCGGTTGCGGCTGATCAAATTGCGACTATTGATTTGGTCAAAACATTTGATTCATCGGATGATGCAGACGGCTCAACAGATTTATCCTTGGGCGACACGCTGACCTATTTGTTTGCCGTCGAGAACACAGGCAACGTGACCCTAACAAATGCGACCGTCGCTGATCCGCTCACAGGCATGAGTGCATTAACCTGCTCACCTGCGGCTCCCGCAACGCTTGCTCCAGACGACACAATGTCTTGTTCGGCCACCTATATGGTGACTCAAGCAGACGTTGATAATGGGGACGTAGAAAATACGGCGACGGTGACGAGCAAAGATCCACAGAATAATGATGTGGATGACAGCGACACAGAAAATGTAACCACGACGCAAGTGCCATCGTTAGAGTTAACCAAAGCGATGACCAGCAACGCGGATGAAGATAGCTCTACCTCGGTGTCAGTTGATGACACAGTGACCTATACATTTACGACTACCAACGATGGTACTGTGACGATGTATGATGTTCAGATTAGCGATCCGATGATGGGTTTGAGTGCTTTGACCTGTACGCCTGCGCAACCTGCGACGCTGTTAGTAAATGCTAGCATGAGCTGTACGGCGACGTACACGGTGACACAAACAGATGTGGATAATGGCGCGATTGACAACACGGCAATGGTCAGCGGCGACGATCCTAAAAATGTAGAATTTACAGATACAGCGGTGGAGTCAGTGCCCGTGCCACAGGCGGCTTCAGTTGAGTTAGAGAAAACGATTGACAGCAATGCGGATGAAGATGGCTCTGGTACGGTATCTCTGAATGATACGATTACGTATGGTTTTGCTGTGACAAATGATGGCAATGTGACGCTAGATGATGTGGGTGTGACTGACACGATGACGGGTTTGAGTGTGTTAACTTGTATGCCTGCGCTTGGCTCGTCGCTTGCGCCAAACGGCACGATGAGCTGTTCGGCGACTTATGTGGTCGACCAAGATGATGTGGATGCGGGCTTGTTGGAGAATACGGCGACGGCAACTGGGGATGATCCAGATGATGTCCAAGTAGATGATACAGGGATGGCGGGGACGACTGTGCCGCAATCGGCCGATATCGACCTCACCAAATCCACCACCGCCTACACCGACACAGACAGCTCTGGCTCACTCACCGTCGACGACACGATAAACTACACCTTCGTAACTAATAACACAGGCAACGTCACCCTTCACGACGTCGTTATAACCGACCCACTCACAGACCTCTCCGCGCTAAGCTGCACACCCTCATTAGGCGCATCTTTGGCGCCTAATGAGGCAATGACCTGTACGGCCACCTACCTCGTCACACAAACCGACGTCAACAACGGCGGCGTCAAAAACACTGCCACGGCAACAGGACTTGATCCCAACAACAACTCTGTCGAAAAGACAGACAACGAGACCGTCTTAATCACACGCGATCCCTCCATCACACTTGACAAAGCATTTACAAACAATGCGGACGAAGATACTTCTAGCAACCTATCCGTCAACGACACAATTACGTATACCTTGACGTCAACCAACAACGGCAACGTCACCTTAAGCGACGTTGCCATTACCGACCCAATGACTGGGTTAAGCGCATTAACCTGTACGCCAGCACAGCCCGCCACCTTGCTACCGACCGAAACATTAAGCTGCACGGCCACTTACGTTGTGACCCAAACAGATGTTAACGACGGCACAATCGACAACACGGCGACCGTCAATGCAAACGATCCTGAGAACACGGCGCTAGAAGAAACAGCGACGGAATCTATTGGCATCGACCAAATTGCCACAGTTGACTTAGCAAAAACATTCTTGTCATCCGACGATGCAGATGGCTCTGGTGACTTCTCCTTGAACGATATATTGACCTATCAATTTGTGGCGACGAACACGGGTAACGTTGATTTAAGCAATGTGACCGTTGCCGACCCACTGCCAAGCTTAAGCTCAGTAACCTGTGCGCCAGCGCAAGGCTCATCCCTCGCGCCAAACGCACAAATGACCTGTACGGCGACCTATGTGGTTTTGCAGGGGGACGTTGATAATGGGGATGTAAACAATGAGGCTGAGGTTACGGCCAAAGATCCAAGCAACAATGATGTGGCTGATTCTGACACGGAAACGGTTATCACGGGTCAACACCCATCGCTAGATATTATTAAAGCGATGACAAGTAATGCGGATGAAGATGCGTCTAGTTCTGTGTCGCTCAACGATACATTGACCTACACGTTTGACGTGACGAATACGGGCACAGTGACGATGGATAATGTGCAGGTGAGCGATCCGTTGCCGAACTTGAGTGACTTAGCCTGTGCGCCTGCGCTTGGCTCATCGCTTGCGCCAGACGGCACGCTAAGCTGTACGGCGACTTATGTGGTCGATCAAGATGATGTCGATGCAGGCACGGTTGATAATGAAGCGACCGTCACGGGTGATGATCCCAATGTTGTGCCGTTCACGGATACAGCGTTGGAAACTGTTCCTGTGCCGCAAATTCCAAGCATCCTTTTAACCAAAACAAATTCTGCAAATGCGGATGAAGATGGGTCTGGCGATGTGTCGCTCAATGATACGTTGACCTATACGTTTGCTGTTTTGAATGAGGGTAATGTGACGTTGACCAATGTGCAGGTGAGTGACCCGCTGCCGAATTTGAGCAGCTTAAGCTGTACGCCTGCGCTGGGTTCAGTGCTTGCACCAAATGGCTCGATGAGCTGTACGGCGACATATATTGTCGACCAAGATGATGTTAATCTGGGTGAGATTCAGAATGAGGCGACGGCGACTGGTGCTGATACGAACAGTGTTACGGTTGAGGATACGGATTTGGTTATTGTGTCTGTGCCACAATCGGCCGATTTCACCTTCGACAAACAATTCACCGACTACGACGACAGCGATGCCTCAACCACAATCACCGTCGACGACACCATCAACTACACCTTCATTACCACCAATACAGGCAACGTCACCCTGACCAATGTAGACGTCACCGACAACTTAGTTGGCCTCAGCGACATTAGCTGTTCCGAACCAGAGCCAGCCATCCTCGACCCAACAGAGGTGCTAACCTGTACCGCCACCTACGTCGTGCAAGAGTCAGACCTCTACACGGGTGTCATTTATAATCCAGCCTCCGCATCAGGCCAAGATCCTGAATTAATCAGCTTTACGGAAAATGACGCCGTAACAATTCCTGTGCCGCCATTAAATGCATCGCTCGAATTGACCAAAACTATTCAGTCAAACGCAGACGAAGATGCCTCTAGCGACATCTCGCTCAACGACACCTTGACCTATTCCTTTGTTGTCAAGAACGACGGCAACGTTACCCTAACTGACGTTGACATTGACGACCCACGCTCAGGCGTGAGCGCATTGAGCTGTGCGCCAGCCCTGCCCACCACGCTTGCGCCTAATGCGGAATCTACGTGTACGGCCACCTATATGGTGACACAAATAGACGTCGATGCAGGGGCAGTAGCGAACACGGCAACCGCTTCAGGCAAAGATGCTAACGAGGGAGATGTTGTGGATGAAAGCACGGCTACCGCGCCAATTGTGCGCACGCCGAATGTCGTTATTGAAAAAACGTTTGACGCGAATGCGGATGAAGATGCGTCTGAGTCAGAAACGCTCAACGATACATTGACGTATAAATTTGTTGTTGAGAATACGGGTAATACGACGCTCAGTAATCTCGTCGTGACGGACCCGCTTCCTGATCTTAGTGCGCTAACGTGTGCGCCGCTTGCGCCTGCTACGCTGTTGCCAACAGAAATGATGACGTGTACGGCGACGTATGTGGTGAAGCAGTCAGATGTAGATGTCGGACAGGTTAATAATACGGCAACGGTGAATGCGGTTGATCCGCAGGGGAATCAGCAAGAGTCGGATAGTGTGCTGGTAACGTTGGCGTTGCCAACGGCCGTTAAAGTGCAATCGGCCGATTTTGCTAACACGAGCGGAATGTTGATTTTGGTATTATCGGCCGTTCTCGGTCTCATCGCCATCAGCAGCGGCTTCATCGCCATCAACCTCCGCAGAAAATAAACATCAGAATCAGCCGAATCTTCCCAAAGACTCGGCTGATTTCTGTCTGCGTCTGTTATACTACCTTATGGTAAGCAAACGCTGGAACCGCACCCAAAACTACCTCGCCCACTTCGCCCTTGCCCTCTTCGCAGGCATTCCATACGGTTTCTTTGAAACCACACTTCCCACACGATTTAAAGTGCTTTATATTCTGTTGGGGTATCTATTGGCGGTTCCCTTGATTCGTTATTTGTATAAGCGTTATGCCAAAACATTTGTAAAGGTGTTTGTATGTGATTATGAAACGGCCGCACTCGTCGTTCAACGCGCCCTCAAAGCAAACAAGCTACCTTTCAATAAGAAAACGACCGAAAACAAAATAACCTTCACCATCCGTTCAGGACAGCTTACCCTAGAAATAGACCACTTCCTGCTCAACATGATGATCGACGATAACCTCACCGACATCATCGCCGCCAAACTCACCCTCCAGCCAGAAACAAAAGAAAACGCACAACAAATGAAACACGTCCGCTCCCTCCTAGACGACGCCTTCGCCACCATCTAAATTGCTCCGTCACCGCGCTCAAACTTGTTTCTCTTCGCAAAAAAACCCTTTCATCCTTCGCCCCTTCGCGTTAAATTAAAGCGCAAGTTACAAAATCCCGCCCAAATACGCCCCAACATCAGCCTTAATCGGCATAAAATAAATACTATCATCCCGCTTAGACACAAATTCCAATGCCTCACGTGCAAAACGACGATTCCACTGTAGCGACGGATCAAAGTCAGCAGGGAAAACAGCCCGATTCGTCTTCTGCCAATACCCAACCGACCGCTTAGACAACACAGGTGCGACACCCCAAAAAATATCAATCCCCTTAAGCAACTCCGCATAAATACCCATCATACGCACATCAAAAAACGGCTGCGTAAAAAAACCATCCGCCCCAGCCGCCAGCTTCTCATGCGCATACGCAATCTCATCCGTAAAACATTGACGATACGGATCAAGCGCACCATACACCTTCAAATAAGGATACACGCGCTTAATTCGCTTAATCAGAGAAACACTATCTTCAACAACAGCCTTATCCGCCTCATTTGCATAATCCCCCGTCACCACCAAAACCGAATCAAACTGATGTTTAATCAGCGAAGACCACGCAGGCAAATCCCCATCACGCCGCGCATCAACCGCCCGAATATGCGGAATATTTTTGTTGAAATAGGGCTTCGCAACCCGACACCCTTCCCAACTACGCATAGGCAATCGTTTAAGATCAGGAATATTTATCATATTCACCAAAGGCAACTTTTCCTGAATAAGTTCAAGCTGATCAATCAAGTAAGCTTCACTGCGCGGCACTAATTCAATTGAGACGTCCATATAAATTCTCCATGCAAGCAGGGGACAATGACTCGCTGCTTGCCAGTTTTCTAAATGATTGAGTTGTGCGTGGGAATGGTTCTCTCTTGTTTTCTTCGCGACTTTGCGCCTTCGCGTTAAATCTTTTTAAGAGCCGCTACTTTTTAGTCGGGACAAAGTTCAACGGCAACATCGTCGTTGACTTCACCTCTTCGAGCAAAACACTAGTCGTAATTTGGGCAACACCTTGAAGCGGCACAAGTTTGGTGCGAACAAAATCTTGTAACCCTTGACGATTGCGCAAAGCAACCTTTAAAACATAATCAAACTGCCCAGTCAAATGGTGACATTCAAGCACTTCAGGCTGTTCACGAATATGAACTTGAAACGCTTCCAATGCATTTAATTCATGCACGTGCATACGAATATGGACAAAGCAAAGAAGATCCATACTCAAGACATCTCGATCAAGCACAGCCGTATACTGTTTAATCACACCTAAATTTTCCAACTTGCGCATTCGTGCGTGAATCGCAGGCGGCGATAAATTTAAGCGTCGGGCTAACTCGGCATTGCTTAACCGACAATCTAGCTGCAACTCTCGAAGAAGATTGATATCTATGTCGTCAAATTCCATATGACTATTATTGTGTTCTTTCAAGCCCTCGTCAACGATTCTTCAGCAATTGCCCAAAAATGCCGAAGAATGAAAACAAAAATACTTAAAAATGACGCCTGAATTAACCAGACGTGCATAGTTTGTTCTTCTCTGCTGAAGAAACAAAATCGCTTATAAGAATATGCTTAATTAGTTGTCTAATCTGAAGAATATGCTACATTCCATTAACGGTGATAGAGATGGATTGTTGCCGTTATTGAGCCAACGTTTTTCCCAAACAATCCCCCAAAACACCATTTTAATTCTATACATCATAGGAGATTTGTGATGGGTGCAACTATTGTTGTTGATGCATTCTGGGGCGACTCAGGAAAAGGTAAAATTGCGGCGTTTCTGTCTATAAGAGACAACGCAAAAGTATGTGCACGTGCTGGTATTGGCACAAATGCTGGACACAGTATTTTTCTTACAGAAGATAATTTACTAAAGACTCGCCAATTGCCGATGGGCTTTTTAAATCCCGACACAGAAATTGTGGTTGGGTCTGGTGTTGTCGTAAACCCCGATATTTTCCTCGAAGAAGTTGAACGCTATGGCTTACATGATCGCGTAAAAGTTGATTATCGCTGTGCGTTAATTCTGCCAGAACATATTGAGCGTGAAACAAACGATGCGAACTTATCTGAAACGGTGGGTTCGACCAAAAGTGGCTCTGGCGCGGCGCGTGTTGATTTCCTCAATCGTGTAGCAAAGCAAGCCAAAGATGAACCACGTTTAGCTCCCTATATTGCTGATGTGGCGAAGATTGCTAATGAAGCGGCCGCTAATGACAACGTCATTATCGAATGCTCACAAGGTATGTACCTCTCCCTTGCGCTCTCACCAGATTATCCATTCGTAACCTCGGACAACTGTACGTCTGTTGCTGCGGCCGATGATGTGGGTCTAAGCTGGCGCAATATCGAAGGCTGTATGCTAATCGTCAAATCTGTGCCGTCTCGCGTCGGTGCTGGCCCAATGCCAAACGAAATGACGCCAGAAGAAATCATGGAAAAAGGCATGGACGAGTATGGGGTTGTTACAGGTCGCCTACGTCGTAAAGCAAGCAAAATTCCTTACGACATGTTGCGTTACTCTGCGATGATTAATGGGCCAACTCAAGTTGCGCTTACCTTCCTCGATCACTTCGATCCCACAATGGCAAACGCCACTAGCCCTGAAGAAATCACGCCAAAAGTTTGGCAATTGATTGCTGAAGTTGAAGAAGCGGCTGGCTGTCCAGTAACCATTTTGGAAACAGGCAAACTGTTTGCACATATCATCGATATTACCAACTACGACCGCCCTGCCTAATACGCAGACGCTTAACTAGAAATCAAAAAGCCGCCTAATTTTAGGCGGCTTTTTTGTTATTTGTAAAGCAAGGAGCCTCATTTTTCAATCGGAGATCTATGTTCGCTGGTATCCAGACAAGCCACCACTTGCGCACATAAGTATAAACGAAATTTTCTTGTGTTTTCTCTTCTTGAACACCGTTAGGTGTTGATCTGTAGCACTGGATTCCAGTGAAAACTGGAATGACAGTTCTATTTTAATTTCAACTGTTTTGAGCCAATATCCAGCTTAGTTTGACGTAAAGTCAAAATACCAGCGGGCAAGGTTGATAACGATGAGTAATGCACCTTCCCAGCGCGACAGCTTCCAGCCTGTGCGCATTAAAATGAGCACGAGGATAACCATGCCCACAAGCAACCCTAAACTGCCGAAACCTGCTTGATCGATAATCATTGGCTGTGTTTGAATGGCGCCAGCTAAGCCCAAAACACCGAGTAAATTAAACAAGTCACTGCCCAGCAAGTTGCCAATCGAAATGCCTTCACGGCCACGAATAACGCCCATAAGCGAGGTTGCCATTTCTGGTGCAGAAGTACCTGCTGCGACAATAGTTACGCCAATGACCCAATCTGATACGCCCATTGCTCGCGCAATATGGGTGGCGGCTTCGACTAAGAAGTGACCGCCTGCGACAATGAGCACAAGCCCTGCCAAAAATAAACCAATGTCTTTAAAGGAAAATTCACCTTCGGGGAGTTCTTCGTCAGGTGCTTCGCGTTGGGTATAAAGAAATATGATGTAGACAACGAGCAAGCCCATCATAAGGAACCCTTCGTAGCGCTGTAGCGTTAGATCGCGCATGAAGAAGACGAGCAGTAGCGTGACGCTGACAAGGAAGCCGCCGTCTCGATAGACGATTTTTTTGTTGGTGTTGATTGCGCGAAAAAGGACGACGCCGCCAAGGATGAAGCCGAGATTGAAGATGTTTGAGCCGACCACATTGCTGACAGAAATGTCAGACTGTCCGCGCAGGGCGGCGGCGATTGTCACGGCAAATTCTGGGGCAGATGTGCCGATGGCGACGACTGTTAGACCAATGATGAGGTCAGACACGCCAATTCTTCGCGCCATGCGTGCGGCCGAATCGACAATCAAGGTTGCCCCATAGGTGAGTGCCAAAATACAGCCAATCACAATTAAAACGTTTAGTAGCATATATATTCCTTAAGCTATGCAGAAATTTTCTAAATTAAGAAGATAAATGTACCCATTTTTGTTTAATTTTGCCAAATTAAAAAGAACTAGATGAGAGCTAATGTGGGTGAGTGTTAAGAATGGCAGATGACTTTTTTCATCTTATAATTGGATACGAGCGCAGAGCAAGCGTACTGACTAATAATGCAGAAAAATTTCATACAAAAAAGCAAACGACTACTGATTTTATTGATCCTTGGCGATCTCTTTTTTGTTGCGCTGCATATTATTTTAGAAATTCCCCATTACACAAATTATCCCGCTATTTTTGAGTTGCCCTATTATCATTCTTACCTGTTGACGGTTGATGGCAGTTTGGCTGAGTGGTTTCAATATATAAAGTTTGGGGTGATTGTTTGGCTGATTAATATTGTTTTGCGGCAATCGGGGGAGAGAAACTATGTGGGATGGGGATTGTTTTTCTCGTTTTTGTTGTTGGATGATTCGTTGCGTATTCATGAGCGCATGGGTGGGGTTGTGGCGAGACTGTTTACCTTTCAGCCGCCTATGGGATTGCAATTGAAAGATATTGGGGAGTTTTTAGTATTAGGTGGGGCTGGGTTTTTGTTGCTGATTGTTTTGGCTTTGGCTTTCTTTCGCGGGTCTCAGCGATTTAAACGGGTGTCGTTTGATATTTTCTTGCTTATTTTATCGTTGGCGTTTTTTGCGGTGGTGCTGGATTTACTTCATCCGCTTTATGATAATCAGCTGTATCGTTTGGTGATGGGGACGCTGGAGGATGCGGGCGAGATGTTTATGGGGAGTGTTATTTTGTGGTATGTGTATCGGCTGATGTCGGAGTCGCCTAATTTTTATTTACATGAGCGGTTTGCATTTTTGCGAACTTTATTTGTTTTTGATTGGGCGTTTGATTGGGTGAGCCCGTTTAAGGGAATCGGCCGTTTTCTGTTCACCCTCATTAGCAAACAAGCCGCCCTCTTTGCCCTACTCGCCTACATCATCTACATTGCGATTCTCACTGCGCCTGTGTTGGGCGAATTAGGCATCACCATTCCTGGCGATGATGGCGACGCTTATGTGCATTTATGGGCATTTGAATGGGTGCGTGACACCCTCTTTTCAGGCCAATCACCATTCTTCACGACCCTAATGTTTTTCCCCAACGGCACAGACCTTTTTTCCCACAATATCCCGTGGCTCAACATTTTGTTTTGGTTGCCGCTACAGGCCATTGTTGGCTCTGCCGCAGCTTATTCGCTCTTGTTTTTGGCGGCGTTTGTCTTCAACGCCTTTAGTGGATTTTGGCTAACGCGGGCATTGACGGATAGCAAAGGAGCGGCGTTTGTGGGTGGGCTTATTGTGGGGGGCTGGCAATATACGCTGATGCAGTTTACAAAGCCAAACTTGGTTTTGCTGGGATTTATACCGCTGGCGATGTGGGCAATTTTGAAGCTGTGTCAGACGGGCGAGCGAAAGCATGTGGGACTATTGACCGTATTTCTCGCAGGAATTGGCCTAACACGTTTTCAGCTTTTTGGCTTGAGCTTAATGCTTCTCGTGCCGTGGACAATTTTATGTTTGAGTCGAGCAGTAGATTGGCGGCAACGATTAAAGAGACTGAGCATTGCGGGCATTTTTTCGGGCATATTGATTGCGCCCTCTGTCTTTCCACTTGTTTGGCATCAACTTAATCGAGCGCATCCGAGTGATTTGTTTGACAGTGATCAGACACCTTTTATTGATGTGCTTGCACATTTTTTGCCATCAGAAAGTCATCCGTTTTTAGCGCAATTGATTCAGCCACATCGTTTTGATGTGGGCCAGATTTTTTTTGTGGGTGTTGTGCCGATGATTTTGTTTCTCATTGGGGTGCGTTATCGTGGTAAGCAGTGGGGGTTTTGGCTAGGGTCTGTGATTGTGCTGTTTGTATTGGGGTTGGGGGACAGGTTGTTGATGAATGGGGAAACATTTTTTAGTTTGCCTTATCATGTTATTTTAGGGACGCCGATTGATGGATTTATTAGGGATCCAAGTCGGTTTAATATTTTGCTTGGCATTCCTTTTGGTGTATTGGCGGGGTTTGGGACAAAGCGGGTTTTGGCGCAGGCGGATAGCGTTTATCGGCCGTTAATTCTCCTACTCCTGTTTATCTATATCACTGCCGAATATCAAAATGGCTATATAACACTCGATTTAACACCCCCTGTTTGGTATGCGGAATTGGCGTTGGAAGAAGGGGATTTTGGCATTTTGCCCATCCCACATAATCGTGAATTTTCAGAAAAATATCTTAACTATCAACGAACGCATGGCAAAGGAATCGTAGAAGGTCATGTTTCGAGAGTGCCACGAGAAGCCTACGAATTTATTCGCGGTGTGCCTTTGCTTGACTATCTGCAAGAAAATATTGCCACGGCCAACATGGTTGAACCGCCTTATCAATTTGCAAATATGAGCGCACAATTTGACCAGTTTGTTGAGGCCGATATTCGTTACCTTGTGCTCCACAAACAATTTATGCACATTGATGTTGTCAACCGTTGGCGAGAATGGCTGGCTGTAGCGCCTGTGCATGAAGATAAAGAGGTTGTGGTTTATAGTACGGATTTGGTGGAATCGGCCGATAGCCATCCTATCATTAACAGTATTGAATTGGTTCAAGCTTTGAATACAACACCAAACAAAAGCTCTAATCAAACCACTGAGTTTGTCACGCATTGGGTGGCTTCCCAGCACCAACAATTGCCTGATGAAATTTGTCTCTCGTTGACAATTAGCGAAACATGTCAGCCATTTAATGTTGAAATAACGGCCGATAACCAACTCATTCGCACAACACAAATATTAATGATAGACAAACTTACGCCACCCGATTCATATAAAGTAGCGGCACAGTTCAAGTTCGAAGGCCTAGCAATAGGCGAAACCTTCGACCTAACACAAGTAGACGTAGCAGGGGTCGAACGTCTTTTTGCGAGACCTAACATAGTAAAAACTACAGATGTTTTATTCGGTGACGAGCTAAAATTATTAGGCTACGACAGCATCGAACAAACAGACGAAACCTTAACA
The DNA here is from genome assembly GCA_036873875.1 of Laminaria ephemera. Taxonomy (NCBI): domain Eukaryota; class Phaeophyceae; order Laminariales; family Laminariaceae; genus Laminaria; species Laminaria ephemera. The sequence continues at coordinate 3,551 of JAYJMJ010092573.1, read as the reverse complement.
GTGACCCTTTACTGGCAAGCACTTGTTGACCAATCGCGTCATACAAAATACTTCATACACGTCCTAGATAAAGACAACAATATCGTAGCTCAACTTGACACCGTGCCGCGCAATTGGGCCTACCCAACCACAGAATGGGCGAGCGAGGAAATCGTAGCCGATACTGTGACTATTGATATAGCAACTATAGAAAAAGGCGCGTATCAGATAGTAGTTGGGATGGTAGATATAGAGTTAGACGAAAGACTGCTATTGCAAGATGGAAACGATAAGCTTCCGTTGTTAGATACAGTTGTTAAGTAAACCTCAACAAATTAGTTAAAAACAAACGTGGCGAATGCATAGTCATAACCCTACTCAGAGCTATTCGTGCGCTTACTGTTCACGTAATACAGTACCAGACCCGCAAATACCATGATCAACGAGCCCACATTTTCGGGAATCTCTTCAAAGAAATACTTTTGGAAATGCGTATTGTTTTCGCGAACATCTACAATTTGACCAAACAACAGCGCAAGAAAAGATAGAAACGTTAGAAACCACGGCTGTCGTTTATCAAAGATAGCAGAGACAGCCTGCGAATATTTACGCACGCCCCAAACAGTGAATGCTACAGCTAAAAGTGCAATAACTATCGTTAAGAAATTGTATGTTTTAGTAAAATCATAAGCCAAGTCCATAAAATCATGAATGGAATCAATTTTTTTGCCACCAATAATGGGTGGCTCAACCATACGTTCAATCCAGCTCCATTCTTCACCTGCTAAAAAGACACTCCAAACGGGTATGGCCCAGTAAATTGCATGTAGTTTTTTGCTAAGAATGAAAAAGATAGCAATAGCTGCGCCTACTAAATAAAACGTAATTGACATGTTTTGGATAAAACGACCTTCTGTCCGCAATTCGTATGCGACCTTAGGATCCATCCACCAGAATATTGATAGACATACAATTAAAAGCAACGATAGAAAATAGGTTAATTTATAAAAGTTTTGCAGGCTCATTGTTAATTTACTCCAACAGTACGATAAGAAATGTTGATTGGTGAAAAGGATTGTAGAGTTTATTAAAGAAGTGTCAAGACAATAAATGTTTAGATTTGCTAACAAAAAAAGTTGATATTAAATTTGCCAAATAGACATGATTATTGATTATTTTGGCAAGCGCAATTCGCTATTATTCGGACTGACCCACAGCCGTTCCCCAGAATTATAATCATACAAATTTGTTGCTAAAAACTCGATGGTTTGATCTTCTGGATATGTTTGAACCTGCAACCAAACATCACCCGTCTGCCACTGTGAACTAGCATAGCCAAGCCCATCCGCAACGAAGTCTGGTGTTGGATTTGAGCTGTAAAAATGGACTAATGTAGACAGTGTGGCTGGCGCATCATTCATTGCTTCCCAGACTGTTACCCAACGATTTCCTGTCACCTGATAGCCAAGCAAATTTGCCGCATCACCAATGGCATGAGGCAATGAAACGAAGCCGCCGCTGGCAAGATTTGCCTGCGTTTGCATGTTCGCAAATTTATTTACGGGCGCAGTCAGATGATAAACTTCAAATGAGGAGGCCAAACTTGATGACGCATGTTCATATACTTTTTCTAGCTGAATGCCTAAATCTGTTGCCGCAGAGACGTCTGTGTTTGGCGGCAGAATGTACCAGCCTGTAGCGTTGCCGTTGGGCAAAACCCAGCTTGTTTCGCAGTTAAAGTAGAGATGGCGCAGATTGGATTTGCCAACTTGTTGCTCGGCAAAGTCGGGGTCGATGCGTGGTGCGGGATTATCGCAGTGCGCGATCCAATCGCCATCTTGGGACTGAGGAATGTCGTATAGCAATATGGAATGGCCGAGATTGTCTGCTGGCGTTTGGCGACGGAAATAGTCGAGGCTGTCAGGTTCCCATAAACTAAAGCCTTGCAGTTGGCTGATGCCGATAGCATATTGGCCGCTTGCTGGGTTTGCGGAGGCGATGGCAAATGGCGCTGCTTCGTTTTCGGTTAAAGGGGTGATACCATATTTTTCAATGTCTGAGCCGCTGGAGAATATGACGATTGTGTCGGGGTTTTCTGCCATATGCGTGTTGAGTAAGTGTAAATCTTGTCCCCAGTCTAGGTTGGCGTCGGCGAGGTAATATCGGCCGTTTTCACTTCCTCCAACTGTCTCGTTAAAATATACCAAGTGATGGGGGTGTTGAATGAATGTGCCAATGATCTGCCAGCCGAGTAGGAGGGCGAGCATAAAGGAAAACGGCCGTTTCCACTGCGCCCCAATCACCCCAACCATCAGCCACACAAATGGCAACATACTCAAAATATGTCGATAGCCAATGTTCAAACGAGAATAGCTGGCCGCTGAAAAAATGAGAATGATCGCCGTTAATAAAGATGCCCAAATACGCCGATGGGCTTTAAACTTTGCAAAGAAAATGGCACATAATGCTGAGGCGAATAGGATCAACGTTGGCAATGGTGTTTTGATGAGAAAGGCGATGCCAAAGTAGTGTAGCCAACCGTCTCGTGATCGCTCGCCAAGTAGAAAGGCGTTGTGTCCACGATTGATATGATTTTGTACAGTGAGAAAGTTCTCGATGTAGGTTGTGGCTGGTATTGGAAAGGAGAGTGTCGCGGTTTGCCTTATCTCGAATCCGTATAATGCCCATAAAACGATAAAGGCGATTGGAAGTAGCAATAGCCATTGTCCAACAATTTTGAGAAAGGATTGCTTGCCAGCTAAGGTGAAGAAGAGGATGAGACCGCTAATGGGGAGGAGGAGAACGGCCGTTAATTTCGTCCCCAATCCCAGCCCCAGCAAAACGCCAGCCAACAGCAACGTTTGCCACGTCTGCTTTTGTGCAAACCACCACGCCCCGAACGCCGCCAAAGTAATAGTTACCGTAGACAATGCATCCGTCGTGCTAAGGGTAGAAGAAGCCAAGAAATTGGGAGAAGACGCAAATAACAAAACGGCTATTATGCCCGCCCAACTACCAAACTGTTTGCCCCACAAAAATAAGACAGCACCTAAAACCATACCCCACAAAATAATTGCTAGCCGACTAAAAAACGTCAGACGTTCTATTTGCGCCAAACTTAGTGGCTCAAGAAGCTCATTGGCAAGGTCGATGCGATCATCATTTTGCCACGAAGACAGTTCGTTGACTTGAGGCAGATTTGATTCTAGTCGTTGCAGCAATCCAATGGAGCGATGTGTTAGAGGAGGGTGTCCAAGCTGGAAGCGCAGATCATCTGTTTGCGACAAGACAACGCCACGCATCATGTGTACAGGCTCATCCGTGGTCAGCGATTTGGAAAGACTCGTCTCCAACGCCAACCACCAAAAAAGCAGCAGTCCCCCAACAACTAAAACCCGCGCGAAATTACGTCTCTGAAAAACCATCCCTGAATGATAGAAAGAAAAACGCATATGCGCACGTTTGCGCTCCCCGTTTAATAATTAACTATCGATTATTAAGTAAACGGTAACAATTAATTTGACAACAAAAGTGGCGAAGCTTGTGGCAAATGCCTTGCAAAAGCCACTTTT
>JAYJMJ010092155.1:0-19013 GCA_036873875.1 Laminaria ephemera | reverse complement strand
CCCCCCACACGCACATACACATCGTTTTTCTTATTGACAGACGTTCAACTGTTGTTAATCCGGCGTGGAGATGGGACGTTGCTCAAACCCCCGCTGCACGACGCGCGCATCGTATGGTGTCCATGGCAGCAAGATGGCGGCATCCTGTAAAAACACAGAAAGAACGGCATGGTAAACGTCGTCGACAGCACTTGTGCTGACGACATCTGTATGAAGAGAGTGTTGTTTAATAACATACAAAGCAACAAGGCAGTCTACTGCAAGCGTCATGCGGATGCTGGCATGCTTGAAAGGTGCCGAAGTCGCTGCTTACATGATGGCTGCAAGACAATACCTTCCTCTAATGTTGAAGGAAGCAAGAGGGATGCGTACTGCAAGCAGCATGCTGAGGACGGCATTATCGACGTGTGCAGCAAACGTTGCTCACATGATGGGTGGACGACGGTACCTTCCTTCAATGTAGAAGGCAGCTAGAGTGGTGCATATTGCAAGCGACATGCTGAGGATGGTATGGTCCTCGTCTGCAGCAAGCGTTGCGCTTACCGTGGCTGCACGACGCCACCATATTTCAACGTTTAGGTCAACAAGAGGGCGATTTACAGTTAGATGCACGCCGTCGACGGTATAGTAAACGTCCCCATTACGCGTTACTCTCACGAAACGTGTGCAATGGTTGCTTCCTTTAACTTCAACGACAATGCGACGGCCGTGTCCTGTATATGGCATGCCGAAGACGGCATGATCGACGTCAGCCGCAATCGTTGCTCACATGGTGGCTAAACGACGACACCTTCCTTCAACGTTGGCAGTGTGATGACGGTGTTCTGTGTAAAACACGCCGATGACGGGATGGTCAACGTCCGCAAGACTCGTTGTTCTCACGAAACGTGTGCAAGGGTTGCTTTGCTCAATTTGGAAGGTCATAAGACGATAGTGTACTGTAAGCAGCATGCCGAAGGCTGCATGATCAACGTGTGCAACAAACAGTGCGCACATGATGACTTCACGACGAAACCTTCCCGTAACGTCAACGGCAGTAAGATGGCGGTGTACTGTGGCAAACACGCTGACGAAGAGATGATCAACGTCCGGAAGACGCTTTGCTCTCACGAAACGTGTGCAAGGGTTTCTTCGTTCAATTTCGAAGGCAATGATACGGCCGTATACTGTAAGCAGCACGCATAAGGCAGAATGATCAACCTCTGCAGCATGCGTTGCTCACACGATGTCTGCACGACGAAACTTTCCTCCAACGTTGGGGGCTGTAAGATGGCGGTGTACTGTAGGAAACACGCCGACGACGGGATGGTCAACGTCTGCAAGACGCTTTGCTCTCACGAAACGTGTGCAAGGGTTGCTTTGTTCAATTCCGAAGGGAATAAGACGGCCGTGTATTGTAGGCAGCATGCGGAAGACGGCATGATGAACATCTTGAGCGAGCGTTGCTCAGAAGATGGCCGCACGAAGAAACCTTCAATGTTGAAGGCAACAAGAGGGGTGCATATTGCAAAACCCATGCTAAGGATGGCATGATTTGCGTCACCGTTAAGCGATGCTTGCATACTGCCTGCTTGAACACACCTACCTTCGTTGATGAAGGCAGCAAGTCGCCTGCCTATTGCAAGCTACATTGTGTTAATGGCGTGGTCAACGTTGGCAGCAAGCGTTGCGCTTGTGGTGCCTGCATGACGAAACCTTATTTCAACGTTAACGCCAATATAATGGCGGTTTACTGTAGGAAACACGCCGACGACGGGATGGTCCGCGTCCGAAAGACGCGTTGCTGTCTCGAAACGTGTGGAAGAATAGCTTCCGTCCATTTCGAGGGCAATTCTTTGGCGGTGTCCTGTATACAGCATGCCGAAGGAAGCATGATCGACGATAGTCGCAACCGTTGCTCACATGGTGGCTGCACGACGAAACATTCCTTCAACGTCGAGGGCAGTAAGATGGCGGTGTACTGCGTAAAACACGCCGACGACGGGATGGTCAACGTCCGCAAGACGCGTTGCTGTCACGAAACGTGTGCAAGAGTTGCTTTGTTCAATGTCGAAGGCAATAAAACGGCCGTGTACTGTAAGCAGCATAACGAAGGCGTCATCATCAACGTCTGCAGCAACCGTTGCTCACATGATGGCACGACGAAACCTTCCTACAATGTTGAAGGCAACATGAGGGGTGCGCATTGCAAGAACCATGCTATGGACGGCATGATCTGCGTTATTAGCAGACGTTGCTCGTATACTGCTTGCGTCAAGACACCTTCCTTCAATGTCGAAGGCAGCAAGACGCCTGTGTATAGCAAGCTACGTTCTGTGGATGGCATGGTCAACGTTGGCAGCAAGCGTTTCTTACATGGCTCCCGTAGGAAGCCACCTTGCGGGGTTTTTTTGCTGGCGGTTCGGGAATGTATGCGCTGAGCATAGGATCAGTACTTTGGACATTCCCTCGATAAACTTTATAGTAGCGTGTAGAGTCGTTGCCTGCCGGATTAGTTCGACGTGGGGACGCGTCGGAGAGCAGCCTTCCCACTGCCGTAATCAGGGCCCCCTTGTTGAAGGCATCCTCCTCACTGTACGACCAAATGGTAAGAAACGTATTTTCTGTGGGTCATCAAACCGTGACACAGAGGGTCCATCGTTCAAAGTATCGACTGAGTGTTCGTTTTGAATTGTTGCCTGCGCAGAGGCACAAGTTGTGGTCGTCTTTCCATCACCGGTGAAGGAATCGATCACTGGGAAATGACGCAATTCGTGCCCGAACCCGGGGGGGGTTACTGTACAAGGGAACACGGAATGTCTCAGTACAATGACATCCCGCGATGAATAGGCCTTGTCTGACGTCTGCCGTATTTTTAGCGCCGTCAACAATATCTACCGCATATTCGACATATAATTTTGAGTCTTCGGCAAGCAGCAGACGCTTGCAGTAGTGCTTTACTCTTACCTGTTTTGCGACTATCTCCCGTTAGCCACCCACGTGGCACTTCACGTATCACTGGCAACCATCTTAGTATGGTGATCAAGCATTGGTTGTACGTTTTCAAGGAAATCTCTATTGGGGGTCAACCTACGTCGATGCAAGGTTTAAAAGCGGGGGACCTTCATTCTTGTGTACCCCGCGTTAGTGTTGGCAACCGCGAAAGTGGCGGTTGTTAACACCTTCGGCGTATAAAAGTCATGCAGGTGCTTTGTGTCATGGTAAAACTGTATTTTGCGAAACTATGTCTTGATTGAGCTATCATTATATTACAGTTTAGACGCCTCCGTGGTAGAGACGTGGGCGTTGTGCTTTCTTCACTTAGCTGGTACGAACACACATTGCGCTTCGGTTATTGGAGGATTGCCTATCCAACGAAAGAAATGTACTGCATAAAACAAAATGGGCAAGTGTTGTTATATGCCGCCTGCGAGCTGTATCTACATCCACACAGCGTTCATGCGATGCCCATGCATCACATATCAAACATATACTTGGTGGCATTTACTCCAGCCGGAGTCCCATACGTGTGTAACCCGCATCCTGTCTTGTGAGGGTAAGCCCGTTCCCGTCGTATAGGTAGGAAATATAAATGTAGGCATGACGGCGTCATATCGTAGTGGTGACACCTGTACTTGGTACTCCATTAGGAACTGCTACGGCCACATTATTCTTTAGAGTCTTTGGTAGCGCTCCTGCCGAGTAGGAAGGTGCCTTGAAATTGTACAAAACCTGTCAAAAGCGACTGTACAGGCTCGGATATACCTCATTGTAAGCATTACGACTATGCTGTACAAAATGCAACGTCTTCAGAATGTGAATGGTCCAAACAAAACTCATTAAGCGCTGCGTGAAGACCAACTGGTGTCGCGGGAACATGCTGTCGTCAAAGGTAAATCTCAGCCTGGATTACGCTAAAAATATAATATTCACAGTGGTTTAGAGGTTGATGAGTCAAATCATCCCGACCATAATTTCGAAATTGCTTACAAATGCCTTACAGCTCTAATCCCAAGGGTGCATTCGAGTAGAAATGATTCCTCCAAGATACAAAGGGGGGAAGTGACGCAGCTATCCCTCCAGTAACGTTCTAATACTACCATGCTGTATCTAGATGACTCACTAACTGTGTGTTGCTCATGCGTTAGGCCGCGGTGATGCGCACGAGCGGTTTACAACAGTAAAAGTTATGTATACAATCACGAAGCATATAGCTATACAGCGCTTTTTCCCGTTGCCTCGTTAGAAGCGCTGGAGGTAGAGGAACATAACCCTTGCGGCTGCATATGGCGTCTCCTATTGCCTAGTGGGTTAACCTCGTAACCGCTAAGGTCGATTTGGCTGGTTCCACCCCTCCCGAGTGCATAGTCGTACTCGTAGGGACAAGTTTTGTGCATAATATCGACTTGCGGAAGTCGGTGGAGCGTGAGTTAACCAATAATGGATGAAACCCGAGGAGCGCTGGGAATGCTGAATGCTCTGAGCGATAAATATGAAGACACTTACCGGGGGGGAGAAGGGACGACACCTGTGACGACGGCTTGTCCAATAGCTGGAAACTAACTGTATGTGAGATAAAAAAAATACAATTATCGCTGTGTTTACGGCGCAAAACATAACGATAAGTTTTTTTTGGGGGGGCGGGGGTTATGGAACGTGATAATACGAAGAAACTCTGAAGTAAGCTCGTTACAGGCATTAACAGCGCACGTCATGTCAACAACGGGCATGTGGGTGGTGCGACACCAGGTGGTCAATATATACTCGTATCCTTAGAGGGATGAATACGTGGCGTGTTGTTGGACAAGGGGCGTGGGGGTAGTGTCCGTGTCCAGAGTTTGATGTCCTTAATGGTGCGGGACGATAGGAAAAGGTAACACGGGGGTTCTAAGATACGCAAAAGACGTTGAACGGGAAATAACAGGGTTGTTAATCAGGTTTAAGTACTGATCGTGAGGGCCGTCATTGATAGACAGAGGAGGTCTGAGTATGACAATGTCGAAATTGTAGTGCCACAGACAAGAGAAGAAGGGAGGGGGAGGGGGGGGAGCATTAATGCACATTTTTTTACTTTTTTGCGTCCGTAGACTCGGCATGCCGCGCCATCGTCCGCGGTCTGACATGGCCAACCACGACTTGCCGCGGAAATCCCCACTGCAATTTCAAACGGCAACGTCCGTCCGTGTCACAAGCGGCGGCAATTTCCTCGGCGGTATGCGCGGTAATGTCCGCGGTAGTATCCGCGGCAATGTCCATGGCCTTGTATATATGTCCGCGTCAGCACCCACGGAAAAGCCGATATTGTATCTTCGGCAACACCCGCGTAAACATCCGCGGTACTGTCCGTGGTCGTATCCATGTCCACGGCAGTACCCACGGAAGCAGCCGCGGGTGTATCCGCGGCAATATCCGCGGTTAGCCTCACGGAAATATCCGCGGCAATGCCCGTGTCCATGCCTGAGGCAATATCGGCGGAAAGTTCCACGGCAGTATCCCCGACATACCATCCGCGGTTGCATCCACAGCAGTATCCGCGGAAATGTCCGCAGACATAGCCATTGTAAATAGACGAGGAAGTGTCCACGGCAATGTCCCAAGGCATTATCCGTGGCATGACCAACGGCTATGCTCGCGGCAGGGTTCGCGGCAAGCCCCGCGGAAATTCCCACGAAGTGGTGCGCGGCAGCGTCCACGAAAATGTTCAGGAGCAACCCTGCTCGCCTCACGGTCGACCAAGCATTGCCCTAACGTCGAAATGAAGAGCCACCCACAATACCATGGCCTACGGACGAACGTTAAACAGGTACGTACGTAATCCACACTTGTATACCACTGTTTTTTCAGAAGTGTTTCTGTTGGACAACTTCGTTGAATACCAAAGATCATATAAAAAACGTCTACACTTTTCGTAGAACGACCTACAATGCGAGGTCATCTTAGGGGCGATAAAAGTGTTGGATGTTTGCCAATGACCTTAAGCTATAACTATTGCTAAAAGTCTGGAAGGACAGGTGGGGAGGGTGGTGCACCTTCGGCATCGATAAGACATTGCTCACACCAGAAGCTTCAGAAGAGAGCTGTCGATCGATGTCGGGTCTTGTAGAGGTGAAAAAATGTAGATGAGGATGGAGACATAGTGGTAGCCAGACATCAAGCATGCTACCCAATCCATGGTAATCGACAGCGAGTTGGGAATATTTGCTTGGAACATAGGGGCACTTAAATAGCCACAAGATTGGTTTAACACGGTAGATTGATACTTCGGAGTATATCGGTATCCCACCATCTACAGCTAAAGTTTCGTAAGTGGGGGCGGGGGGCGTAAAAAGATACCGAGATAGTCTGGGTTGCCAATATATATGTTTTTACTGTTTGTTTGTAAACCTTGAAACTAGTTCGTAGACCGTAGCAGTCGGATGGTTATGTGGTACCATATCATCCCATGTCTTGGTCGTCCTCGCAAGCTTATGACGGTAAAAGTTTGAATCCCTACATTAAGAACAATGATCCTGTCGAGTTCGCAAGGTGTCGAACCATTGGCACACATACAGAAATTATTCCAAAATATATACTAGTTTGCTATCGCACCGAACCCGCCAAAATATTAAATCCTCTTGATGACGCCATACCGCTCGCCGGAAAATCATTAAAGCAAATAGGTGTGTGGGACGGCACAGCGATTTCTAGCTGATGCTCAAGCGTAAACATTAGTCAAAGCGTGTCCGGCACGGCATGTAGCTTACCGGGTTTGGGTTGAATGGTGAACTCATAAGACTTGAAAGCGATTTCACAGCGTGTTAACATGTTCGATATATCTTGCGTAGAGTAGAGGTGTCAGTGCCGCATGATCTGTCACATGACAACCGTATCAGCGTCGACGGCCTCGCGTAGATCTAGCAACTCAGTTCAATGGTTTGGCCGCTGCCGTCGCATTGGGTTCTACTGCCTACAACGGTTTCGAGGTATGTACGGATAATCACGCAACAGACTACGTTCTTCTCACTATAGTTGAAATGCCCAAGCGTGCTGCATGGATCTCTCCGCAATGCCCAAACGTTCCGCAGGTATACCAAGGTGCTTCATCGTGTGTCAGATGACATCTTGGTCGACAGGACTGTGATTTTTGGAGGCTGGAGGTGACCCCGGTCTGTCCCGTCGGACTCGAGTAGGGAAAGACGTAAAATGTGCACATACACTACGAAAAATGACGGAAGGTTTACTTCGGTCATGAACGAAGACGTTGAAAATGTTTGCGCCGTCGTTGCTGCTATGGAGTCGTAGGCCTGGATCGCCCTTTAAGCTAAGGTATCGTACACAAGATACGTTTCTATCCACTGCCATTGACACCGGAGTCATACCGTTGCTGAGCCAGTACACAACCGAAACCGTATTTATTGATTCCGGACTATGGCATCGTGGTATACTAATATTGTAAGCGAAGCGATAACTGCTCGTGGTTCGAAATCGTGAGGACGCGGAATAGTAGACGAGCAGACCCTGCCGTGAAGCGTCTTACACGACAGCATAGTCGAACCGTACGCCATCCACGCATGAGACACGGTAAAATCAATCCATACATGGGGTGTTCGTGGTATTTGGCGCATGAAGAAACACGAACAGTCGATGGATGTAGGGGCAACATGCAGACGGTATACAACCAACGAATAGACAAGTTCTGATGGAGGACAATTACTTCATAAAAAAACAAAATCATCAACAACGAAATAGATTCTCGTACCAGCGAGGTACCGGATGCCAAGCGCATACAGCTTGCCTTCATTGGCGGCATACAAACTACATTACAGATATCTCCATCCATGTACAAACCTGGAACGGAAACCCTTGATACTACGACAGAGCACCGATATGTATCACCATGTCCGACAATATTTTCCACGGGCCAACTGCCCTCTCGAAGACCAAGGCATGTGCAAGGTCCCTTGTTTTCGAATACTTCACAGAAACCTCACGAGAAAGACGAATTTGAGGGAACAGCGGGTTTTTTCGAAATAGTTTTGGATAACTGACTCGATTGAACCGGTATAATCATCCCTAGCTAGTTCCGCCCGCTCCGTCAAGTGCGGCGTTTGTGATTGCACGTGAGCATTGTGTTATGCAGACCTCGAAATCAGGTGTCTGCTGAATGCCCATTAAGATATTTTTACGATGAAACACGTCTTCATTCTTCACCTACAATAACTAGATACACATCAGCTTTGATGATGAAGTCATGCCATCGTCCGGCGTTCACTCGGAAGGATATAGCATGTTTCCGTACGAGCAGAGCCACCACAGATAGCACAAGGATCGAGAACAATACACGAGATGTACAGGATTTTCATGGCTCGAACGATCTTGGAAAAGTATTTACAAAACGTTCCTCCCCGCAATGATAAAAAAGCGCTATGACTCAACATCAATATCGGACGAAGATTCCCCTTCGGCATGGGGAGATGAGCTAGGAACACCAACTCTGCTGCGCTTATCTCGAAGTGTGAGGACCATGCCTTCCATAAGGGGGCCGTGACTACGGCAGTGGGACGGCTGCTCCCCACTGAATCCCCATCTCGACCTCATCGAGCAACCCGCCACAATGCACAGTGCTCTCAAGTTGACCATAGGACTACCCATGACATTGATATTGTGTTCTGAGCATGCGGTGGGGGATCCGTCTGCCAATAAACCCCAGGACGGATGCCGCGTGCAGGAGTCATACCAGCAACGCTTACCGCAGACGTTCACCATACCGTCTTCGGCGTGTTTTTTGCAATACGTCGCGCTCTTGCTGCCCTTGACGTTGAAGCACGGTATTGTTAAGCAGGAGTCATGTAAACAACGCTTGCTGCAGACGTCAACCATATCGGCCCCGCCATGTTGCTTGCAGTAGGCCGGCTTCTTACTTCCCTTAACATTGTATAAGGGTGCCCGCGAGCAGGTGCCATAAGAACAGCACTTCTTGCGGACATCGACCATTTCATCGTCAGCGTGTTGCCTGCAGTACACCGCACGCTTGCTGCCCTCGACACCGAGGGAAGGTAGCTTCATGCAGGTAGCATGCAAACACGTCGTTTTGCCCACGACGACCATACCGTTCTTAGCATGCTCCCTGCAGTACGCCGCTAGTTTGCTTCCTACGACGTTGAGTAAAGGTACCTTGGTGCACCCATCATGTGAGCAACTGCGGCGAATGTTGACCATGCCGCCCTCGGCATGCTGCTCGCAAAACTCAGCTACCTTACTGCCCTCGATGTTGAAGCACGGTGGAGTTGTGCATTCGCCATGTGAGCACTGCTTTCTGCGGACGTTGACCATGTCGTCCTTGGCATGTTTCTTACAGAACAACGCCGGTTTGCTGCCCTTGACGTTAAAGTATGGTGCGGTTGTGCAGGCATCATGTGAGCAACATATCCTACCGACCTCAACCATGCCGTGTTGGGCATGTTCTTTGCAGTAAGCCCGCTTCTTAATGTTTTTGAAATTGTAGGAAGGTGCTTTTGTGCACGTGGCTCGTGAACAACGCATATTGCGGACGTCAATCATGCCGTCATTAGAATGCTGTTTGCAGTACGCAGGCGTCTCGATGCCCTCGACATTAAACGATGGTACCTTCGAGCACGACGCATGCGAGCATGTCTTTCTGCCGACGGTGACCATGCCGTCTTCAGCATGCTGCCTGCAGTACGTCGCCTTTTTGCTGCCTTCGACGTTGAACCAAGCTATCCTGGAGCAGGCCTCGTGTGAGCAACGCGCATTAATGACGTTGACCATGCCATCATCAGCATGCTTCTTGCAATACATCGCCTTTCCGCTGCCTTCGACATTAAAAGAAGGACTCTTCCGGCAGGTGCCGACAGAGCAACGTCTGTTGTTCACGTCGACCATGCCATGCTTAGCGTGCTGCTTGCAGTATGCCGCCTTCTTGCTGCCCTCGAGGTTATAGGACGACCGCGTTGTGCAAAGGTGGTGTGAACAACGCCCCATTCTATCCCCGGTATACCACAGTGGAAAAATCAACACGAAGGAAACAAAAGGGGAGGATCGGACGATTTATTGTTATATTAAATCCGCCGGCTGAGAGTGAAATATACGCGGCGGCAGCAAACTGGAAATTGGCGGAAACCCTGTGATTTGGAAACTATTCATTATCTGTTAACGCCTTTGAACCATTGCAGAGCGTCGGTCTTGCCGCAAACCTTGTAAACGTCCGCGATAGCGCCAGCCAGAAACTCGAATCACATTAAGATGTTCACCTTTAGTACCGCAATGTGACTGGGGAGAACAAAGGTGGGTACACCCGGATGGTCACGACTGAAACGTTTGTACAGACGTCAAAGAACATCCCAGCAGAGGGCTTTGTAATGGTAGTTTACAGATGTCCTGTAATGGCCCAATGACAGATCGTGTCAAAAATGAAGGCGACCGTCAACACGATATTTCTGGAGGCAGGTGGCAGTAAAAGCATACCGAGATTTTTTGTAAGTCCACTAGTTCAGCGTTCAAGACTTTAGACAAACCGTATAACTTACGCTATTGCAAGGGGGGCCAAACTGTTTAAGCGAATGTTCATCCTTCATACTTGCGCCCGAACAGGCACTGCGAACAGAGTCTTAGCACACGTAGTGGAGCCGTGATCGAATGTACGCAAGCGAATAGTAGGCCTGTTGTGAAACACGGGGCACTGGAGTAGCGGAGGTATCTGACACCACACTGAAATTGTTGTCATCTGCTTCATTGCACATGGTAACGATTTGCCACTTTTTCTCACCCGGGGCCATGGAGAATTGCCAACAAGCAGTTCCCTTGAGTCTAGTGTCGAACGCACAAGTTCTCACTCGGAAAGCCTACAGGATGCACTAAAGGTTTACCGTCCACGCTATACAACGGAATTTTGTTATACTTTCCAATGTCCCCAGGGCGAACGATTAATACCTGTTAAAATTATTTTCGAGCAGCAGCTTTTCAACGTATGCAATATAGCGATGGGGTCCTCGTCGTACGAAAAACGCAACCACTCCTCAACTAAAAACCAGATGTAGTGCTTTCGGTAAATCGATGTGCAGATGGATGTGTCTACATTTACTATCGTTCATCTTGAGAACGTAGTTTACGTTTTATACCAAATCTAGGTGTCACAATAGAACCAAATGGGGGCTGAGTTTCAAACTGAAAGCAATTGTCTGGAATAATAAGTGGGCCGATAGAATACCGAGAGTCTTACAAAAAGTCGTGTAGTTTGAGAGCAGACAACATCTGAGGACGTCGAGCTGGGAAGACGCGGTGTCAGCCTAACAACCATTTGTCAAACCGCGGTAATAACAGAACGACCTGGAATATTTTGTGCAAATATGAAGCGACATTTCAATGGCCAAACACACGGGGAGGGTTCAAATGGCAAATAAATTTCACTCGCGACCTTTTTCCGTGGCTGCTTGATGGGTCTCGAAGTTGTCAACATAAACCCCAGGAAACGCAGAAAAGCCGGGTGGGAGGTTTCAGTTCTTCATGTGAGTGGGTTATCGTGGCATCACGACGTTAAGCGGGATCAGGTCGACACAAAGGTAGAACAATCTAAAAGGAATCCTGCAAGCGAGTTTGATCAGAAGCAAAGTACCAGGTAGTGGTTACTACATAACATATACCAGTAAATAAGATCAATGTTCCACGCCCTGTGCCTTGGTTGCTACTCCATAATATGTAGACGATTTTTGTCGCCTCACATTCAATCAGGTTCACCTCTAGGTCAGCAACATCTTCGTCGTGCTTGCCGCCGCCTACTGCGACGGGGGAAGCTCCGACAATGTTCGTGCCGCATCGTGACAGGGAGGGGTGAATCTGCCTGAATTGGTACTATTCAATCAAGGAGGGGCATACTGACTCTTTTCGATGCGAGGGGTATGGCCCACTCAAGATGGTACCGTCTAATCAACATCGTATATTTAAGATCATAAGACAATGTCATGAGGTCTCTCGACGATACGGTTCGCACTCACCACCTAGAGTGTGGTCGTGCCACCAAAACCCACTTCTATATGTTTCCTCACGCCACAACCAGAAATATGATGAAGGTCTACAGCTGGAATACACTCTTATCTTCCAGCGTTTGGCCGCCAGGCTTGGATCTCCTGCCCTCGCACTTTTTGCGTGATATCTGTGCCTGTTGGTACATAAAACGCCACTGGTGCTACTGTAGTAGTGCTTCTGCTGCTCACTGCTCTCTGCTCCACAATAAACTTGCTCGTCCTTTGCGACCGACGATCATCTTTTCCAAGTATTTAGTTGGCAGTCCTGCAGGTGGCGGACCACCATTCAGTTTGATGTGTCGAGCAACACACCAAGCATGTACCAGGTACTATCTACTGCGCAGCTGACTGCTCACCATGCAGTTTGATATACACGTAGAAAATGGTTCATCTTCGGGGTGGGGTTGACTTGATATCCCGGGGGCGTCGCAAGTCGAAAAATGAGGACACAAGCGTTCCAATGATATGCACGGGCATGAGCTGCTGCGTTTGCTGCTGCTGTATGGTTCGGAAACCTCATGTGAGGTCCGACGGTGTGTGTTTGGATCTTACATTAGACGTGGAAATGTTGGCGTTATTCGATTTCCTGCTGCTGTGCGCCAACCACACACACGCATACACCGAGACTTCTGGTAGAAAGGGGAGAGCTTGGCGAACCACTGCATTTGTACTACGGCTGCTCTACTGCTTCGGTACTGTTGCATACTGATTTGGGCGCTGCGAGGCTGAGACGCTGCTTTTGCAAAACAAAATGCACCGCTCTTTTTTATCGTTTTGTGCTTATGACAGGACATGTACCTTTGACAGCACACACTCCACTCCCACATACATACAGAAACACACACACCGAGGCTGTCACAAAGGAGTGGTCCTGTTTCTATGTCGTATATAGCAGACAGCTTATACGGTAAAAGTAAATGGACCGATGATGCTGTATAGCGGTCGGGAAGGCAGAGCGAATTAACAAATAACAGAGGGCGGCGGGCACTTTAATACTACCAAAGCATTGTGAGGTTTTCCATCGCAACTATTGGGCTCCGCGAGGCGGAAGGCAATCCCTTATAAAAAGAGGCAGCTCAGCGACGTTGGATGATCAGTGCACCGTCACGGAGCTCGGCAAGGATCCAGGCATGCGTCATAACGTACCGACGCATCTCTTGCTTGCCTCGCACCCGAAACAGCGAGAAAAAAACCCGGCCGCCGGAGAACAGCATGCCAAAAAAAACGAAAGTGCTTCTTGTACATATATATCAAATATTACGCATGACCATTTCATCATTCACGTAGCTAATATATACAGCTCTCACAGGGCTTATAAATCAGCACACGTCAGCCGTGTATTAGTTTTCTCAATTTCATTTCTCATGGCGTAATTCATTCTGTAGGGAGGCGCTATATTTAAGCACGTGCGCATGCACGAACGTATCATGTAGGGACTCTCTACTCATGTTAGGTACAACAACAACAAAAACAACAACCACAAGAACAACAAAAACAACAGCAACAGCAACATTGACAACGATAACACCAAACGCGTTTGTTTAAGTAGTAAACTTTTCTACATGCTGTATATTCCTTTCTTATTTCCAGAAGATTAAATGTGTGTCACGTATCCCTTCCTGTAACTCTTTGAGACCAATGTACCAGGTACAGCAACTAAAAAACTACTACGATATACCAGGTAGCAATCTTACCAAACATTTAGAAATAGTATGAAGCAGTGGTTACGAGTATCACCATGCAGCACGCTTGTAGCACAATTCCTTGAATGGCAGACACGTGCTACGGTAGAGGCGCACCCTTTATTTTCTGAGGTTTTGCACTTGTGGAGCTCTATACCTCTCCAAAAAACTGATTTTAGGGAAGAACGAAAGTGCTGCCCGATGAAAAACCCCATGGCCTAGGTATACAACGATAGTTATTGTAAAAAAAAGAACGGAATTTCGACGATTTGGGGTTAAGGAGCCCCGTCATTCAGAAAACGTTTCAGCCAGAAAGTGCTACCTCTATCGTAGCACGCGTCGGCAGTTCAAACTGAAACCTCTCACCCCACAGACCCGGCCTGCTTCGTTTGGTCGACAACGTAACCGTCCGAAATTTCGACTGTGTTCCAATCTGAAGTCCGAACGGGGTTCAAACTACGTTAGGAACAACACTAACAAGACATGTTTCAAGTTGCAACAAATCTGAAAATAAGCGGACCGAGGTTTTGACTAGACACACGTACCAGGTATCTAACATTTTTTTTTCTTGGTCTCTCCTCTACTTTCCAGCTTCTGGACACCACATGGTCACAGGTGTCGTTAATTCCCCCCGGTAGGTGTGATCATTTTTGTCTCGCAGAGGGTTCAGCATTCCCAACGCTCGTCGATTTTGATCGATTTTTGTTAACTCGCACTCTCGCGCTTTTCGCAAGTCAATGTTTAGTACAAGAAGAAGTCCCTACGAGTACGAGAATGCACTCGGGGGGGGCTCGAACCTGCGAAATAGATCATAGGGGGTACGAGGTTAACCCAATAGACTATCGGGGACACCGAATAAGGAAATGAAAGTACAAGGCGCTTCGCTCCGCGGACGGCATTCGTCGCGCGCTACGCTCGCTCAAGAAGGAACAAACGTTACAAAATTTGCGTGAAGCGGACAGAGGTCTATGATTGATCGTAAGAGGTGCAAAGCGGCGACTTTGAGGAAGCAAAGAGGTCGTCAACTAAGCTCCAGGAAAAATAACCGGACGCCACATGCATGAGTATAATACCGCCTCATATACCTGGATTCTTGCTGTAGTCCTTGCAACGTATATATACGTCAGTCTCGAAATTTGTTACTACAGAGCTTTTGTCTAATCTAGGATGACGAACCGGTAGCAACACTGTTGCGTGCGCTGGATGTCGATGGGTGGAAAAGCGATTTAATGAAACACACATACAGCAGCGTGGAAATTCTGGGTGAAGTAGCAGCAAACAGACGTCAGATTTTGGTCACGTGAGTCACATCTAAAGACATTCTAAGATAAAACAGTATATTACGTCTAGACGGCGATCCGTCACAGGTTTTTATAATTTATATATTTTCTCACTTTTTTACATTCCAGCTTCTGGACAAGCCGTGGTCACAGGTGTCGTCCCTTCTCTCCCCCGGTACGTGCCTTGAATTTTTATCGAGCAGAGGGTTCAGCATTCCCAACGCTTGTCGATTTTCATCGCATTTTGCTAACTCACGCTCTCGTGCTTTCCGCAAGTCATTTTTTTGCACACGAAAAAGTCCCTACGAGTACGAGTATGCACTCGGGGGGGCTCGAACCCGCGACATCGACCTTAATGGTTACGCGGTTAACCCACTAGACCATCGGGGACGCCGACGATTGCAGGTTGTTGTGCTGTGCTGGCGGTACGTAGATAGATACCGTGGCTGTCGGAGCTTGGTCTGTGCGTTCACTTCATGGTGTAAGCAGAAGAAGGAGGTTGAAAAACATACAAATAAAAATAATTAAATACGTAGAAAGCGGAGAAAAAAAAACAAACTCGTATGTACCATGGTGGTGGTGGTGGCTCTCAGCAACAGGTAGAAAAGTCAAATTATTGTCTGCATGCTTGCGTTGTCGTCGCACTCTGTTGACTGGTCGACACGAACATACAGCTGCATGAACTTTGCTGTTCTGTGCAAGGTCAATTGAAGGTTGTTCTGCTGTGCTGGCGGTTCGTAGATAGATACTGTGGCTGTCGGAGATTCGTGTGTGCGTTCACTTCGTGGTGTAAGCCGAAGAGGCGGGTTCAAAAACATACAAATCAAAATAAATAAATTCGTACAAAGAGGAGAAAAAAACATTCCAGGCAGGTCCAGGAATCGTTCCGGAAAAAAACCACTGTATTGCCCCCTCGGCACTTAAGAGCTTAGATTGGCTGAGAGGTGGGAGCATATGCCGAGGGCAACATTCGAGACGGCCAACACTTCAGTAAGTAAGTCTATTATACGTGGCTTGTGTGTGCATTTCCTCAGGCGTGCATGTGAGATACCAGGGTACTGTATGTATGTCCATCTTCCTTCAGACTGCATTTCGGACATCGTACTCACATGTCACGTGTCCTGAATCTACAAATTTCGTGATCCATAAGAGGAACAGAACGGTGCCGCGACTTCGATAGTCTTGCCGAGCACACGAAAAATTCATCGTGCCTGAGGTTGGGTTTTTACCATTTCCGTCTTGCGGTCAAGTCCCGTACGTAGATCAGGTTTTCTTCAGCCGAAGTGCATACACGTGTCATGTAATGTATCACTGCCGCTGTCAGCCGCGCGCACTACATTGTGATGCTTCTGCGCTGCTGTACTGGTTCTTGCTTCCTGTTGAAAATGTAGTAAATATACGTGGGTATCCTGTTGGCTTTTGATGCGAGTAATCGTAGTCGTCGTCGTGGTGCTGTTGCCACTACCACCACCCTCCCATGGTACCGGGAATCGACTTCAAGTGGAGCAATGTACCGCTTGCTGTATCAATACCACATAAATAGTGCACGCCTATTAATAGCGTTGCCAGACAGCCGTGCGGGAGGGAGACCCCAGTTCCCATGCTCTGTCACAGCAACACCGGAAAGACCTGGGAGAGTTCTTCTGGTAAGCGCTGCAGCCAGGGGCGTTTCTGCTTAAATTCTATGACCTGTGGCAGTCTACCCGTACTTGCCCTGGGAGCAGTTCGACTCAGCCGACACGAGGACACGAAGATATAAATCAGTCAGAGGATCTTAGCTGACGTCAATAATTCCGATGTTGATCTGATAGCACACATAACACTGCCTAGAGAAGCACTCACCTAATCTAGGACCACCACAGGGTGTAGATACGTAGCGAAACGACGACCAGAAAGAAAGCGGCTGGCGGCTGGTCCACTTCGTTAGGCTGACTAACAATCCGGGCGTTCCACAATATTTCGATGCGTTTCTTGTCGGGGAAAATTTGTCATTTTTGGGTAGAGCAAGCGCCGCTCGATGCATTTTTGATGGGAGCTCGATGGGGGAGCCATCTGATAGCCCCGAGCCCAATTCCGAGGCAGATGACACAAACGAAGTTGACAAATTCGGATTCGCTGGCTGGTCCACAGAGCAAGAGCGCGACATAGAATTACCCGTGCTCATACTCGTCCATGCGTGAAGACCTTGCAACCAGTTCGAACGGAATTGTAAGGACCGTTTCGTCTTCACTTAAATAACTTCAAGGTGCCTTTTATTACGCCCAGAGTGGTACCCGGTAGCAAACGAAAACATTCGCTACGAAATATTTGATAAACCAGATACGAACGGACCCGGCAGAATCACTAGTAAAGAAACATGTTGTGTGTGCAAGCACGGTGATGGTCAAAGACAGAGGCCAAAATGCGAGACGAAGGAGCAAACGAGCACATGCATTGCGCCAAACGACCAAACCGTGATCGATCACGAAACGCAACCTATGGGAGATGGCAGTATAAAAGAAGGTTGGGGGGTAAAACATGTCCTTGATACAAACATTTTTGGCCGATCGTCCATCCCGGACAACGGGAGTTGCATACATGCGTTCACACTCTTCGGGGACGCATTTATTGCCGACAAACACTCTCAAGAAGGGCAGTTTGAGGCACCCCGACAAGATCCTAGCGGAGAGACCACACGCTCTAGCTATAGCAATGCTGAGAGACAACACCAGGGAGGAGGGTCTAGGCGAAAAATCAACTGAAAAGGACGTGGGGCAAGCTCAAAAAGTGACAATTTGACATTCCTTGTTCGACTTTTTTTTCTGATTTCGTGCCATATGCTACTTTGGACCACGCCGTGAGACCTCTTTGAGTGTGGGTGTGCCTAATTGAGCTGCACCAAGTAACCGGTCATATCACACAGAGCACGTAGGAAGAGACCGTTTGGGAATCGCCGCCGCGTGGGCAGAACAATGAGATGCGATGATAAAAATTTGCCAAATTTTTAGTCGGCAGCGACTCGAGTATACAAAATTCGCTTCAATCCCACATGTTTATTGCTGTGTGGCGGTTGTTCTTCCTGCTACTCTTTGTTTTGGCTTTCAAAAATGCAGTCCAGCAACATTTCCACTTACTTGTTGTACTTGCAGCAGATTTCGCACACTCCAGCCCGTGTCGACTAAAAATTGACAATTTTTTCATCGCATCTCATTGCTCTGCCCACGCGGCGACGATGATTCCCAAACGGTCTCTTCCTACGTGCTCTGTGGGATATGGCCGGTTACAGGGTGCAGCTCAATCAGGCACACCCACACTCGGCGAGGTCTCACGGCGTGGTTCAAAGTAGCATATCGCACGAAATCGGGAAAATAATCGAACATGGAATGTCAAATTGTCACTTTTTGAGCTTGCCCCAGGTCCTTTTCGGTTGATTTTTCGCCTAAACCCGTCTCTCAGGATTGCTGTAGCTAGGGCGTGTGGTCTCTCCGCTAGGGTCTCGTCTGAGTGCCTCAAACTACCCTCCTTGAGAGTGCTTGTGGGCGATAAATGCCTCCCCGAAGAGTTTGAACGCCTGTATGCAACAACTCCCGTTGTCCGGGATGGACGATCTGCCAAAAAGTCGATTTTTTTCCTCCCCCAACCTTCTTTTATACTGTCCCATAGAACGCAACCCAGTGTCGAAAACGCCTTCTTCTCAAGACATAAACGTTTTGTGTTGTTTTTGCTCTTTATTTCCCCCTACATTCAAAACTTGCCGTTCGTTATGACTCATGAATCATGGATTATTTTTCACACGTAGACCTCTTCCCTGTTGTGCGAAATCAAAATACAATACGAGTACGTCACAAACCGCCTTGGCTGCGTGATGGGAGCATATCACCCTCCAAACCTTTTGTTAAGTGCCCTCGTGATGGAGCAGGCTCGGTCGGGGTGGGTTTAAGTACGGACACTCATGATGTAAAGATGTAGAGGGGTATAAAAATATATTATGTTCCTGTAGAAGAGAAGAGACCTCGAGGCCACCGCATATGGAGCAAAGCTCCATAGAAACATCCGTATGGAGAATGTGGAAA
>JAYJMJ010092047.1:0-19029 GCA_036873875.1 Laminaria ephemera | reverse complement strand
ATTTCTCAATATTAGTCTGAAAGTTAGGTTATTCGCATATTGTTTGATAAATTATGTGGCTTAGAGAAAATACGAGCACATCGGGCTTAAATAAGTGAATTCATGAGAAGTGAGTCTAAGATTTAGCCTGAAATAATTTGCTTATACATGTTAACCCATATTTTTACTAATTTAGACCAATATAGATCTTCTTTATTCTGTAGGGCACTTATTCGATATTGGTTCAGTTCATTATCACTATTGAGCAGCTTTGTTAAACCAATAGCTAAATACTTAGAATCGCCAGACTCTACCATTACTCCTTTTTCTCCGTTGCTCAACATCTCATTTCTATCACCTACATCACTAGTAACAACAGGTATACCCATCACTAGACTTTCAACAACTTTTAGCGGTGAACGCGCATTGGCGATTGGATCATCATAAACGGGATCAACGGAAACGGTTGCTATTGCTTGATATTTGGGGACTTCATCGGGGTGTACTTTGCCAACAAACTTTGTAGCGTCTCCAATACCTAAGTCATGTGCTAGGGTTTGTAGTTTTTCTAAATCTTGCCCACCACCGACCAACATTAATTGTGCTTCTGGGATTGCTTTGTTGACTTCAACAAAAGCGTGGATTAATAAGTCAATGGGGTGGCTTGCTAACCCAATTGAACCGATAAAGGTAATAATTGGTGTGTCTGGCTGATAACCTAGTTTTTTGCGTACGTCTGCTTTATTGATGGGAGTTTCAAATCTTTCTTTTTCAACACCATTTGGCACGTATACAATTTTTTCTTTGGGGAAGCCTAACTCTGTAAATCGATTTTCTAAGAATCTTGTATTGACTGTTAATCCTTCTGCAAAGCGAATAACGCTGTCTTCAAAGTAACGTACGATTTTTTGTTGCCATTTGCCGCCAAAATGATTGGTGAATGCTTCGTAATCGTCGCAGTCAACATATATTGGGCGTCCTTTGCTGGCGAGTCGCGCTGCAATAATATTTAATGGCTGGGCTTTACAAACATGTATTATTTCTGCTTTACTTTGCCATATTATTTTAGCCATGCGCAAAATAGCCAATAATGAAACTAACAACAATTTCGGTGGGGAGAAGTAGAGTTTTTGCGAGCCAACTTTTTTTACGTGCATTTGGCTTGCGTAATATATTTTTACGCCCCGATCAATAAACGGCCGTTTATCTTCCAACATCTCATAGTTATGATGCAAAGCAACTAATTCTACTGAATATCCAAGCTTAGCTAGTTCTCGCGCAATTGGCCCAAATCGACTAGAGCCCCCAGGGCTCTCAAGACTCTGAGTCATAACAAATATTATTTTCATTATTTGTTAGCCTACCATTAGGTTAGTGATAATATCGGCCGATTTCTGACCAATACTTTCTGTGGCATGATTATCAACATATTGTTGGTAGCCATGTTGACTTAACTCATACTGGATGTCTAGATCGTTTTTAATAATTTGAATCCCATCTGCTAATGCTTGACTATCCCTATCAGAAAGGAATAGATGTTGTAGATGTGTTAATTGTTTCGAGATGGTTAACGCTTTGCCAGAGATTAACGGCCGTTTCATCGCCAACGCCTCCCAAATTTTATTCTGAATCGTAAAATGCGCCTGCTTCGTATCGCCAAACACGCCTAACATCAAATCAGCTTGGGCAATGCCATCTAATAGCGCGTCGAAGCTCACAAAGCCGTGAAACGTAATATTGTTTAAAGTTTGTGCCATTGCTTCAATTTTACTGCGCTCTGGCCCATCCCCATAAAAATGAAACTGGATGTCTGAGTCTGACTGCAGTTTTTCTGCCGTGTCTATGATGATTTCGATGCCGTGGGAGGGCAGGAATGTGCCGTGGTAGACGACGTCAAAACGGCCGTTTTCTTTTTCAATATACGGGCGCGGCACAAACACTGTATCATCTGCACCATGGGGAATATTGCGGAACCGCTCTTTGGGCAGCGCATATTTTTCGCGAATATACTGTTGGTATTCATCATTTTCAGAAATCAGTAAATCTGGCAAACGAAGCCCAATTTTTTCCAACCAAAATATAAGCTTTCCCGTGAATGGGCTTTTTTCTGTTAAGCCACGTTCCTCAGCTACCAAATGCAAGGACATCAAAATGTCTAGGATCATTGGTTTTCTGCGCCACCAGCTTAATAAACGGCCGATATACGCATCAAACTGCCCAGGATAGCCAATAAACATCACATCATACTCAGGCATCTGCGTATGCTTATAAATCAAACGCACATACGTTTTCAACACCCTCAGCCAAAATGAAGGCTTGCGCCACCCACCACTAGCTTGTTCAACGCGATCCTCAATACTATGCCACAACGTCTCATGACATTCATGAATAATCAAATCAGATTGTGTACGCATGCCCTTTAAGAGCAGCTGATTCCGTGTGTAATTCGCACGATACGTACCGAAATAACACACTGTAATAGGCTTATTGTCGTTCATAAATGTTCATAAATAAATATTGGCCTTACTTTCACGCATATTCCACTACTGCCCTTGACAAGCCTCATATAATATAATTACTTATTATTCTATAGAAGTGGAGTAGAAAAATGACATACTGGCAAAACAAGCGCATCGTCGTTACAGGTGGTGCAGGCTTTCTTGGTTCCTACGTTGTTCAAAAATTAGAACAACGAGAAACAGGAGAAATCTTTATTCCGCGCAAAGCTGATTATGATTTGCGCAACCGCGAGGCGATATTAGCATTATTAAATGATACAAAACCAGACATGATAATTCATCTTGCCGCCAGCGTTGGCGGTATTGGTGCAAATCGTGAAAATCCTGGATCGTTTTTCTATGACAATTTGATGATGGGCGTGCCATTATTGCACGCATGTTATGAAAACAACATCAGCAAATTTGTAGGAATCGGCACCATTTGCGCGTACCCTAAGTTTACCCCAGCCCCGTTCAAAGAGGAAAGCCTCTGGGACGGATACCCTGAGGAAACTAATGCGCCTTATGGATTGGCTAAGAAAATGCTCATCGTGCAAAGCCAAGCGTATCGACAACAGTATGGATACAACTCCATCAACCTGTTGCCGACAAACTTGTATGGACCGAAGGACAACTTTGACCCTGCTTCTTCTCACGTAATTCCTGCGCTAATTCACAAAATTGGCGGCGCAATGTCGCTCAATGAACAGAGAATTGTGGCTTGGGGCGACGGATCGCCAACGCGCGAGTTTTTGTATGTTGAGGACGCGGCAGAAGGAATTTTGCGAGCGGCCGAACATTACAACTCTAGCGAACCAGCCAATCTTGGCTCTGGGGTAGAAATTTCTATTCGAGATTTGCTAACCACAATTGCAGAAATGATGGGCTTTGAGGGTGAAATCGTTTGGGATGCTGACAAGCCAAACGGCCAGCCACGACGCAATGTTGATACACAACGTGCATCTGAAGCATTTGGCTTTGAAGCGCAAACAGATTTCCGTGTTGGTCTACAAAATACAATTGATTGGTATCATGAAAATATCGCTCAGCTAGTCTGATTGTTTCACGAATACATAACAAAAAGGCTGGTGAATTTTCAGATTCATCAGTCTTTTTAATTTTTGCCATCTAATTCTCTCTAACCCCTAGCCCCCAATCCCCAATCCCACATATACTTAGCCTATGATTCTCATTACTGGGTCGACGGGCTTCATCGGCCGTTCTCTAACCCGCGCCCTCACCACCGCCGTTCGTGACATTCGTCCCTTCACTGGCTACCTCAACGATCCTGCCGCGCTAGCCTCCCAATTGGAAGGCGTACACACTATTATTCATCTGGCGGGCGGCGAAGCAAGTGGTCGCAACAGCCGCGTACGGCGCGTTGATTATTTCGGCACACGCGCCTTGATCAATGCCTGCGATCCCGATCAAATTAGACAGTTCATTTATCTCAGTCGGCTCAATGCCAATCCTGATTTGCGTCAGCCCTTATTGCGTGCAAAGGGGGAAGGGGAGAAGATGCTCAAAGGGAGCGGCTTGCCGTTTACGATTATTCGCGCGGCGAGCGTATATGGGCGGGATGATCGATTCTTGAATACGATTGCGGGCTTAGCGGCATGGAGTTGGCCGTTTGTTTGGATGCCTGCGAAAGGGGGCGTGTCGCTGCAGCCAATTTGGGTGGAGGATTTGGTGCGCTGTTTGATTGGGGCGGTGGGCAATGAGAAGATGCTTAATCGGACGGTTGAAATCGCTGGCGAGGAGCGGATGCAGTATCATGAAATTGTGTCGTTGCTGATGGAAACGGCCGATATTTCCCGCATCCCCTTCTACCCCCGCATCAACTTCGTGCGCCCACTCGCCTACTTCCTCTTCAGCTGGTGGCGATTCCCACCCGTAAACCGCTTCTTCATCAACCGCTTCTCCATCCCCGAAGTCGCCCCCATCGACTCCGTCTCCTACAACTTCGGCTTTCGCCCCAAACCCATGCGCGGCAACATCACTTATTTGCGTGGAAAGAATCATCGGGCAGAACTGATTAAGGACATATAGTGAACAGTGGTCAGTAGAAAGTAGGCAGTTATCTTCAAATAGTAACCTCAACTTCGAACTGAACACATCACTTACTACTTCCCACTTATCACTGCCCACTCTCGTTCCTTTTCAATTCCATCTTCCAACGTTAAAATCCACTCAACATAACTTACGGAGAATTCCCAATGACTGTCGATATTTCCATTGAAAACATCGCCCAATACGATGGGCAACAAGTTCGCATCCACGGCTGGCTATATGCCAAAACACGCAAAGGCAAGCTCATGTTTTTGCGCCTGCGCGACGGCTCTGGCATTGTGCAGGGCGTAGCCTATCGGCCAGAAGTTGGTGATGAGCTATTTGATAAGCTGAAAGGGGTTTCACAAGAGTCATCGCTCGTTGTCACAGGAACGGTTCGCGCCAATGAACGCGCCCCAGGTGTGCCAGGTGGGTTTGAAATTGGCATCGAATCGGCCGATATTCTCCAAATCGCCGACGAATACCCCATCACCCCCAAAGACCACGGCGTCGAATTCCTCATGGACAACCGCCACCTCTGGATTCGCTCCAGCAAACAATGGGCAATTCTGCGCATTCGCGCCGCCATCAAACGCGCCATCATCGACTTCCTCGACGACGACGGCTTCATCAACATCGACACCCCCATCATCACCCCATCCGCCGCCGAAGGCACAAGCAATCTATTCGAAGTCGGCTACTACGACGAATCCGCCTACCTCGCCCAAACGGGTCAACTCTATAACGAAGCAAACATATTTGCCTTCAAAAAAGTGTACTGCTTCGGCCCCACCTTCCGCGCAGAGAAATCCAAAACGCGCCGTCACTTGGCCGAATTTTGGATGGTTGAACCTGAATTAGCGTTCTGCGATTTAGATCAATTAATGGATTTGGAAGAACGCTTCGTCTCCTTCATCGTCAAGCGTGTGCTCGACACTCGCCAAGCGGAGTTAGCCGTCTTAGAACGGGACACAGCGGCGTTAGAGCAAGTTTTGTCACCATTCCCGCGCATCAGCTACGACGAGGCCATAGAGCGCATTCAGGCGATTCAAGCAGCAGAAACCGACCCAGAGCGCAAAGCGTCATTAGCGATTGAATGGGGCGAAGATTTTGGCTCGCCACATGAGACAGAACTCACCAAACAATTCGACAAACCCGTCTTCGTTTACGGCTATCCAACCCAAGTAAAAGCATTCTACATGGAACCTTGGCCTGACCGTCCCGAAGTGTGCAAATCAGTCGATTTGCTCGCGCCCGAAGGGTATGGCGAAATCATCGGCGGCTCTGAGCGCATGAGCGATCCCGAGCAACTTTTAGAAGCCATTCGTCGCCACGAACTGCCCGAAGAAAATTACAAATGGTACACCGAACTACGCAAGTTCGGCTCTGTGCCACACAGCGGCTTTGGCCTCGGCCTCGAACGCACCGTTGCATGGATTTGCGGCATCTCGCACATCCGTCAAACTGGCGCATTTCCGAGAACAATGAACCGTCTTTACCCATAGAAAAAAGGGATGAGGGTTGAGGGATGAAACCAATCCCCAACCCCTAGTCCCCAATCCCCAAAAATGTCTTTATCTCGCGAAAAATTCCTCAAAACGTTACCCGACGTCATGATTCCCATGTTGCCCAAAGAATTGCGCACCATTAAGGTGAAGCAACCTTGGAAATGGATTATGCAGTTTCATTTTGGTGAGCCGCGCTTACATTATGAAGTATCGCGGGTGCATAATGGACAATTTTATGAGTTGGGACTGCACTTTGAAGAGCGCGACAAACAGCTCAATGCATTCTTACTCAAAGGAATGCGCCGTCATTTAATCGAGATTAAACATACGCTGGGCGATCATGTCGAAGCAGAGCCGTGGGATCGGGGTTGGGCGAAGATTTATGACCTGACGTTAGATGCAGACGGTGTAATTTCCGAGGAATATCAAGAGGATGTCGCCCTAAAGCTGGCGCGTTTCATCACGCATATTCAGCCGATTTATAAAGAAGTGCGGCGGGATATAGCACGAATCTACAAGTAAACAGGGACTAGGGATTGGTGACTGGGGATTAGGGAGTCGTCAGACCTAAATGACTTCTTACAATTAAAGCAATGTCAATCAGACTCGCAATTTGTGAGGCGTATGTTTTGTGATCTTTGCCAACCACTATGGTGGGGACGGGATTGCGTGTGTGTTTGCGGTGGTTTTTCTCTTCGATATTGCCGTGGTCGCTGGTGACGATGAGCAGGCCGTTTTCGTCATCCCATGCGTCGATGGTGTGGCCGATGGCGGTGTCGAGTAGGTCGAGATGAGAAACGGCCGATTCCAAACTCCCCCGATGCCCCATGCGATCACTCGGCCAATGTTCAAAGAAACTAAACTGATGCATTCGTGCCACCTGCGCAATACGTACCCCCGCCTCCGCAACCGTCAACAACGGCAACTCTTCATACCCCATATCATTGCGCCAAAACTCATTGGTAAACATCGGGCTGATGGCATGACCCGCACGAAGATCAGTATCCGTAAAAAGCGTCACGCCCGCATTATGCGCTGCCTGTGGCACAGCCGAAAACAACCGTCTGCCACTTTCAATCGCATCAAAATATCCCTGCGGATACGGCGTCAGCAACGCCGCCGACCCACCAGCTTGAACCACATCACTAAACAAACTTCCCTGCGCCAACACCTCGCGCACAGGCGGATTCGGCTTCGGGCCATAATGCTCCCCAATAAGCTGCGACACATTCTTGCCCGTCAAAATTGTTGCCTGCCCCGTTGCGCTCTCAGGGTTGCGCGGCATGTCTAAAGTCGCATCTGTCGGCACAAGGGACGCACGCTCACCATGAATCGGCTCACGTCCACTCAAGAACCAATCTTCCCCCAACAACGCCGTCAGCTTCGGCATTTGTGCCGTCACAAATGGATTGACTTCGGGATCATTACCCCCCAGCCCAACCCCATCAAGGAAAAATATGAGTACGTGTTGCATCATCAAAGTTTAGCACCACAAATTCTTAACGCGAAGAAGAGAATAAATTCTTTCTTCGCGTTTCCTCCGTGTTTCTCTGTGTCCCCTGTTTGCGTTAAAAACATATTATTTCCCAAATCTAGGATTGATTATTCGACCCTAATCTTTTACCCTGAGTCTATGCTCGATATTAAAGAGATTGTCATCAATCCCTCCCTCACTATCCCCATACATGAACTGGACTTTCGTTTTACGACGAGTAGTGGCCCAGGCGGCCAACATGCCAACAAGGCGTCTACGCGCGTCATTGTTTCGTTTGACGTGCAAAACTCGCCCAGTTTATCTGAGCGTCAGCGCGAGCTTTTGCTCAAAAAATTAGCCAGTCGCTTGGACAAGGATGGGGTAATTCAGCTTAGCGTGCAGACGCATCGCAGTCAGTTTAGAAATAGGGAAGAGGCAATCGGCCGTTTTCAATCCCTCCTCGCCACCGCCCTCACCCGACCCAAACCACGCCGAAAAACAAAAATATCCCGCGCCAAAAAAGAAAAACGCCTTGACGCTAAAAAACGCCAAGGCAATAAAAAACGAGATCGTAGTAAAATCTGGTAAACGTTACAAAACAACCCCTTCAGGATCATTGCCAGAATCAATCATCGCCTTACGCACATCAACCCGCGTCAACAACGCCAAGCCCAGCACGAAGAAGATAATCAGCGACACAAGCGCAATCCGTTGCGAACCTGTCATTTGCACCGCCAAACCAAAGACCAATGGGCCAATCCAAGACGTGCCTCGCTCACTAATTTCATAGAAGCCAAAATATTCTGACTCATGATCCTGTGGAATCATGTTTGAGAACAGCGAACGACTTAGCGCCTGCGAGCCACCCAAAACTAGCGCAAGGAAGAAGCCCATGATGAACAATTGCGTCGTGTTCGTCAAAAGATAATACGCATAAATCACAATTATCGACCATATTACAAGACTGATCATAATTGCCTTTTTGGCGCCAATGCTCTTTGCGATGTAGCTAAACATAAATGCGCCTAAGAACGCCACAAACTGAATCATCAAAATGAGCAACAATAAATTTGTTGTCTCAACGCCCAGCTCATCTGCCGCAAAGGCAGCGGCCACCGCAATAACAGTTTGAATGCCATCATTATAAACAAGATAGGCAACCAGATAGCGCAATGTCATTGGATATTTTGAGCGCATCTCACGAAAAGTTGTTGTGATTTGCGAAAAACCGTGCTTGAACAAACTTGTGCCTTCAGGCAAGGTTCGTGCCGCGTCGCGCTTAACAAGCCGTTTTTGTGGGAACAAATAGGTGAACACAAGCCACCAAACCCCTGCGCTTGCCAAACTAAGGCGCACGGCTAACCCTGTGTCTGACATGAGGCTAATCATGCCCAAGTTGATTAATAACAGGATGCCTCCGCCTAGATAGCCAAATGCAAAGCCGCGTGAGCTAACCGCGTCTCGCTGATCGGGCGAGGCAATATCTGGGAGAAAGCCATTGTAAAGAACGAGAGCCGCGCCAAAGCATAGGTTAGCAATAATAAACAGCGTGGCGGCTAAAATAATTGCCCCGTTTGTACCCAATACGGGCATGTCTGCTTGCACAAAGAACAAGCACATCGTAGCAATTGCACCTACATAAGCAAATATGAGCAGAAGGCGTTTTTTGAGGTTAGTGTAATCGGCCACCGTGCCTAAGAGAGGCAAGAAAAATACTTGCAAGAAAACTGATAATGAGACGCTAAAGGGATAAATGGCGGCGGGTTCAATTGAACTGCCTAATATGTTTACATTTTGTGTACTGCTCTCAGCCAAGGCAATAATATAGGGACCAAGCAGAGCGGTAACTACGGTTGTACTAAAGGCTGAATTCGCCCAATCGTACATTGACCAACCAAAGATTTCGCGTTTATCGTTCATATCCTTCTCTCCAAGTTGTATGTTCATACTATAACACTGTTAACTGAGATTAGTGACAAAAACAAAAAAGCCCCAATCGCTTTTAGCAATCAGGGCTTTGTATGTTTAATAATACGTCTATGTAATTATTGGCCTGAGAATGATTCCCATAATCCTGAAACGAACTCGTTTACTTGGGGGCCGAGCAGTGCCAGAATGGCAATGACGACGATGGAAACTAAAATTAGAACGAGCGCGTATTCGATTAAGCCTTGGCCGTCTTCATGTTTGAAGGGTGACATCTATTATTTTCCTCTATTGCTACGATATTGTGCGTAGATGGTAAAGGATGTATCGGCCGTTTGTCAACTTAAACCTAGAGCGAAAAGCAGTTTGCCTCAATCTAAGCCATCGAACGCGCACTTTCCAACTGCACCCAACCATGACGAAGCGCATAAATAGCCGCCTGCGTACGGTCTTCCACGCGCAATTTGCGCAGAATAGACGTCATGTGATTTTTCACAGTCTGATGGCTGATGCCAAGATTAAAAGCAATCTCTTTGTTGCTGCGACCATTTGTCACAAGTTCAAGAATTTGCATTTCGCGTGGTGAAAGCGGAATAAGTGCCCTTGCTAACGGTGCGTCAGTGGTGTCAATTGAGCCGAAGCCAATTTTCTCCTCAACCCAACTCTGCATTTCGCTGTGCGTCATCGTTTTCTCGCCAACCACATACTTGCCGTCAACCACTGAATAAACTGTTGACTGCAATACTTGGGGCGTTGCATCTTTTGGACAATACGCCCGTGCACCAGCACGCAACGCATGATAAACCTGCTCTACATTGTCATGACCCGTAATAATAATTACTTTCATATCTGGCAAAAGGGAAGTGATTTTCTTTGTCACTTGAATACCATTCATTGTGGGCAAGTTAACGTCCATAAAAATAACGTCTGGCTTGCTGTTTAATGCGTGGTCGATGGCTACTTCACTATCAGCCGCTTCCCCAACTACTACTAAATTAGGATCTGTTTCTAATACGTCCCGCAATCCTTGGCGAAAAATGGGATGGTCGTCTACCAATAAAACTTTAATCGTTGACATAATTGGCCTCAATACGATATTGCGTTTGCGACGCAACAGTACCTATAAGTAATGAAAACAGATGGATTTATTTGTTTTCTCGCGATGCACTAGTCAACTCAGAAAATCAGTAACATTAATTTCCTACGGTACTAGTACAAAAAGAGTATATAGAGTGGTCACAACTTCTTTGGTAAACGGGTCGTGAAAGAATGTATTTAATTGTAAGATTAGCAGAGAAATGAAAACTATTTTACAGGCTTTTGGGCAACTATTGTAAATAAATCGCCAAAGTTGATGGGAATGGCGACATTGGCGAGGCCTAATTTTGTGATGAGGGTGTGGGCAAATCGGCCGATTCCTGCGTGAATGCCCCCAATGCGTGTGGCAACATAGCCCAAACGCAAATACCGCCCCTTCACTTTTGACTCCACAACGTGGAACCCATTCTGTTCCAACATCTGCCCCAAACTCTTTTGGCCGAAGAAATGCAGGTGCATCTCCATATACCACGGCCAGCGAGATCCCATTACCTTGGCAAACAAACTGTCCACGTCCATCGTGTGCAGCGCAACATAACCGCCAGGTTTGAGCAACTCAAACGCTTTGGCTATTTCCGCATTGGGATCATCTACATGTTCAATCACATCCCACAGGGTGACAATATCAAATTCTTTGCCTGCTAGCTCAGGATTTTCCATTGTGCCTTGAATAACGTTTAGGCCGTTTGCGGTTGCCTGTTCTGCGCCCCAAACGGATGGCTCTACGCCCATTGCGTGCCAGCCTGATTTGGTAGCAACTTCAACGAAGACGCCGATGTAGGCGCCGACGTCGAGGAGAGAACGGCCGTTAGGCTGCCCCACAATCCGCTCCAAATCCTGCAAATGTTTACTAAACGTCAGCTCGCGCCCCTCGCGCTCCTCAACATACGTCTCATCTTCCACCTCTTCATAAGCGGTGATAATTGTTTCCATCGACCAGCGCGGATTGGCATACACATAAGCACAGTTATTACACTGCACAATTTGCGCATGCTCCCCATAGCCTGGATTTGTACAGCGGAACGCATCCACAGTTAAATCGTGTCCATTAACAAAACTGGCGGGAAAACGCACTGTGAAATCGTCCCGTCCGCATAAGTTGCAGGGAACTGTGATTAACTCAACTGACATAGTTTTTATTGTTTACTTACCGTGATGGGTTTTTGACGAGGTTGACCGCCGCTTAAGCGACGACCAAATAAACGGAATATTGTATAAATACCTTTATACGCTTCATTCTTAGAAATCTTTGTTGTGCCATAGCGGCGATCTTCGAAAATAATGGGCACTTCGCCAACTTGCCAGCCGTTACGCTGCACCATGAAAATCATTTCGACTAAAAAGGAGTAGCCGCTAGAAAAAATTTCGTCGAGCGCAATAGACTCTAAAACTTCGCGACGATACAAGCGAAAGCCTGCCGTGCCGTCACGCGCCTGCAATCCTAGCAAAGTCTGCGCGGCAAAGTTGCCCGCTTTGCTAATCAAAATACGATCCCATTTACAATTCTTAGAGCCGCCGCCAGCCACATAGCGTGAGCCGATGACAACGTGCGTTTGTTTGCTCTTTTCGATCATTGCGGGGATATAACGAGGGTTATGGGAAAAGTCGGCGTCCATGGTCATGATGCGTTCGGCATTTAGCTCATGTAGTGCTTTCTTGAAGCCTGCGATATAGGCTGTGCCTAATCCCAGCTTGCCTTCACGATGAATGACATGCACGCGCTTGGGATAATTGGCCGCCCATTTATCTGCTAAGTCGCCCGTGCCATCTGGCGAATTATCATCGACAACAATAACACCCAAGGTCACTGGCAACGCCAATAATTGGGTGGCTAGTTCATTAATGTTATCCGCCTCGTTAAAGGTGGGCACAATAACGTAAGTTGTGGGCGCATTATCGCTAGGTGTCATCATGAGTTTACAATACCGTTTGCTTTCAGAAAGCTGAGAAGAATTGTAGCCCTTTGCTGTCTCATTACAAGCGATGGTGGCATTCCGTAGGTCAACAAGCTACAATGCGCCAGATTATGTCACGTATTGTTAAAGCCGTATTTTTCGATCTAGATGGGACGTTGCGTATCGTGACACCTACGTCTAGTAACATGTTTATAAGATGGGGGCGCGAAACGGGCTTTTGTCCTATGACAGACGCTGAGGGGAAGCAGTTTAAGCTTGACTTACATTATTATTGGGGTGCGCCAACGTTTCAGGTAGATAAAGATATGGAGCGGTTGGGACGCAAGGCGTTTTGGCCGTTCTATTATGAGAAAATGATGCAAATGGCGGGTATTGAGGAGAAGTGGGTGAAGGAAACGGCCGTTGCCTATCAAACATGGACGCGCAGTGAAAATAAACCCGCCGTCTCCCTCGTTGAAAATGGCAAACAAACGCTTCTCAATCTCAAAGATTCTGGCTACAAACTCGGCCTTCTTTCTAATCGTGAAGAGACATTACATCATTTGGTAACCAAGCTTGGCATGGATGGCATTTTTGATGTGGTTAAGTCTGCTGGCGAATATGGGGTTTGGAAGCCGCACCCTCAGATTTTCGAAAATTTCATTAATGAGTTTGATGGGCAATTAGCGGCAGAAAATTGCATCTACGTCGGCGACAACTATTTTGCAGACGGCATAGGTGCGCAAAAAGCTGGCCTCACCCCCGTCCTCTACGACCCCGAAGCCCTCTACGAAGACAAAGACATGATTCGTATCAAACACATGTCACAGTTAATTAAAACGGTCAAGAAGCTTGCGGGTGGTAATAAGCCATCAAAAAACAAACGATCAAGAAACAGGCGATCGAGAGGTTAGAACATCTAACCTTCTTTTCGCTTTCTTAGAATTTTGCATAAATCCCACCTCATCTTCCGCGTCAGATTTTTTCTAACTTCGCAAAGCTCGCCGCCAACTTCTTCACTCCTTCCCCTTTAAAGTTCACCGTCACTTCTTCATCACTGCCCACAATTCGACTGCCAATCACAATCCCCTCGCCAAACTTTCCGTGCGTCACCTTTTGCCCAGCGGCAAACTGTGCTTCGACGGGTGCGCGGCGCTCAGGTTCGGCTGGGCGTGCTGGCGTCGGCAACGATTTATCATACTGCGGCTGTACGCGCTTGGCGGCATGGCGACGAACTTCTGTATTGCGCTTTGGTGCAGGTTTACGCGCTTTGCTGCTGCGTTGCGAAGACTGCGACTTTCCACGCGACTGCGACGGCTGACGCGACGACTCCCAGTTCCAACTGCTGGCGCGTTGTTTTGTTTGATGACGTCGCTCACTCAAGCCATCGGCGTCCATTAACGCGGGCGGCAAGTCGTTGAGAAAGCGAGACGGGCTCGACATATTCGATTCGCCAAAGACGGTGCGCATATAGGTGTTGAACAAATAAACGCGATCTTTGGCGCGGGTCAGCCCGACATAAAATAGGCGGCGCTCTTCTTCAATATCTTCCAAACTGTCCATACTGCGGCTGTGTGGCACAAGCCCTTCTTCCAAGCCCGTCATAATCACTACAGGAAATTCCAGACCTTTTGAGGCATGGAATGTGAGTAATGTTGGCGCGTTTGACGTATCTTGCAGATTGTCTGTATCGGCCACGAGCGCGACTTTTTCGAGGAACTCGCTTAAATTTAATTGCGCATCTGATTTGGCAACGTTGACAAGCTCTAGAACGTTTTCCCAACGGCTTGCGCCTTCAACTGAGCCATCATCGTAGAAATTGTGGAAATCAACTTTGCGCAAAATGTCTTGCAGTAAATCGCCAACGGGAACGGTGTCGCGAATGGCGACCCATTCGCTGAGCATGGTGCCGAACGATTGCAGGGACGCTTGGGCGCGGGCTTTGAAGGGATGCTGTAGGGTGGGATCTTTGGCGAGGGACATAACGGCCGTTCCCGCCTGCCACCCACTTTCCTTGCCCCACGCCTTCAACGCCTGCTGCGACTTCAGCCCAATTCCGCGCGTCGGATTATTAATAGAGCGATTAAAACTCACATCATCACGCGGATTATGAATCAGCCGCAAATAGGCGAGCAAATCTTTCACCTCTTTGCGTCCATAAAACTTCGTCGCGCCGACAAGACGGTACGGCAAGCCACGGCGCAAAAACGCCTCTTCTAACACACGCGACTGCGCATTTGTGCGGTACATCACGGCAAAATCGCCAGGATCATAGCCAGAAAGAGACAATCCCGAAATGATGTTGACAACTTGGTCTGCTTCTTCTGTCTCGTTGTACGCTTCACGCAGGGCAATTTTTTCACCGCCAAGACGTTCGGTATATAAATTTTTATCAACTCGATCATTGTTGTGCTGAATGACCGACCGCGCCGCGTCGAGAATGTTCTGCGTTGAGCGGTAATTCTGCTCTAGCAAAACTTCTGTTCGCTGCGGATACATGTCACGGAAACGCATAATATTGCGCACATCTGCACCACGCCATTTATAGATGGATTGGTCAGAATCACCGACGACAAAAATATTGCTATGCGTCGCAGCCAGCCGTTTGAGCATGCCATATTGCACCGTGTTGGTGTCCTGAAACTCATCGACCATCACGTGCTGATACTTCTGCTGATAGCGTGCCAATACATCGGGACGCTGATCGAACAAATAGACCATGTTGCTCAATAGATCATCAAAGTCCATCGCGTTGTTGGCGTAAAGCAAGGCTTGATACTGTGCATAAACGCGCTTAACTATTTCAGACTTATAGTTGGTCGCCGCGTATAGTTCGGGGGTGATTAGCTCATTTTTGGCATTGCTAATGCCATTGAGTAGGTTGCGCGGACGGAACTTTTTATCATCGAGATTGAGGTCTTTCAACGCCTGCTTAATGACTTGTGTTTGGTCGTCTGTGTCAAAAATGACAAATTCGTTGGTGTAAACGGAGCCTAATGATTCGGCTTCGCGGCGCAAAACGCGGGCAGAAATGCTGTGGAATGTGCCCATCGTGAGTCCGCTGGGGCGTTCGCCAATCAGATCGCTAATGCGATGGTTCATCTCTTTGGCCGCTTTATTGGTGAAGGTCAGCGCAATAATTTGCCAAGGGTCAACTTTGCGCTCGCTAATGAGATAGGCGATGCGGTGGGTGAGGACGCGCGTTTTGCCACTGCCAGGGCCTGCGAGTACAAGTGTGGGGCCAAAATCGGCAGTTACGGCCGCGTGTTGTTGTGGGTTTAATCCGTCAAGAAAGCTCATGAAAGTATTGTGGCGTATATCGGCCGATTCGCAAAGTGCTACTTTTAAAATGAATGGGGTTAGGAATTAGAGGCTGGGGAAAAACGGAGGACATAAACGAAAAATATTCATTCACAAGTCTAAAGCGTTGCCAACGCCGCGCCGATAATGCCCGCTTGATTGCGCATTTGGGCTGGCACAACAGGTGCACGAAGGTTGAGTAACGGCACATATTTCTCGCTCTTCTTGCTCACGCCACCGCCAATGATAATAAGCTTGGGTGTAAATAGGGCTTCTACATGGGAAAGGAAATCTTGTAGCCGTTCTGCGTATTCTTCCCAATTTAAGTCTTCTTCTTCGCGAGCGCGTTCGGCCGCTTTAATTTCTGCATACTTTTTCTCGTCACGCAAATACAGCTTGCCCAGCTCTGTGTTGTACACAAGTTGACCATCGCTAAAAATAGCACTGCCGACGCCCGTTCCCAATGTGACCAAAATGACGACACCCATTTCACCTTTGCCCGCGCCAAACTTGGCCTCGGCAATGCCTGCCGCGTCGGCGTCGTTGACCATCGTAACAGGTGCGCCAATCATTTCGCTTAGCTTATCGCCGACGGGATAGTCGATCCATTCTTCGATGCCAATCGCCGTAAATGGGCTGAGTGGCACGCCGTCTACGACGACGGCAGGAAAGCCGACGCCGACTGGGCCAGTGTAGTCAAATTGTTCGACGATTTGCTTGACGACAGGCAATACGTCTTCTGGTAGGCGGCTTTCTGGGGTGGGAATGCGAATGCGTTCTGAGGCGAGTTCCCCTTTTTCTACGTCAACCAATGCGCCTTTAATGCCGCTTCCGCCGATGTCAATGCCAAGTCGTAACATATGATTTTTCCTTAAAGAAAAGATTGGGTAAATGTGTATTTACGAGATTAGAGATTGGAGATTTTCTAATCACTTTCCACTACCCACTCTTCACTTCTCTTGCTTTTTGTGCAATGAGTGAATAACAAAGTGGGGGTTGCTTGTCTAGCTTCTCAAATGCTTTGTAGACGCCAGAAATATCGTAATCGTATTCTGCAAAGTGGGTCATATAGAGGCCGTTGTTGATTAGCTCTGTGATGATGTCGGATAGTTTGTGTGTGAACCAATATGAAGGGGCTTCGACAATGGTGTCGCTGTCCATGTAGTCGGGATCGGATTCAACGTAGTCGGGTGTTTTGTCGAAGTAGGAGCGCACAACTTCTAGCCCTT
The DNA here is from genome assembly GCA_036873875.1 of Laminaria ephemera. Lineage (NCBI taxonomy): Eukaryota > Phaeophyceae > Laminariales > Laminariaceae > Laminaria > Laminaria ephemera. Next base: position 2,073 of record JAYJMJ010092047.1, on the reverse strand, counting down.
TGTTGCCGTCGAACATATCTAAAATGGGGTGCATTTCGTAGATGAAAAGCTGGCCGTTTGGTTTGAGGAGCTGTGCTAAAATTTGGATAAACTGTTCGACGTCGGGCAACCAACCGAAGACGCCGATGGAAATGTAGACGATGTCGAATTGATTGTGGAAATCGGCCGATATCTCATACACATTTGTGCGTACAAATTCAACGTCCACTTCGCCTGCCGTTGCCAGCATTCGCGCCTGCTTCATAAACTCGTCGCTAATATCAAAGCCCACACAGCGACCTGCGCCAGCCTTTTTAATGGCAATGAGTTCGCGCCCATTATTACAGCAAAGTTGGGCAACCGCTTTGTCTTGTAGACCGAGTTGGGCGAACAGTTTTTGTTCTACGGCGTCGAAGGTGGAGAAATCGGCCGATTTAATTCGCTGCTTCAACTCATTGACATAGGCGCGTTCATGCACCGCTGCCGTCGCGTTCCACATCTTTCGATTTACTTCTGTATAGTCGTCGCGTTTCATGTTTCTCTTCAGAATTAGGACAGTCTGTCCTGTGATTAATTTTAATCGGTGTGATTTACAGGACAGACTGTCCTAGTGTGTTGGCATATTAGCAGTCTACCTGAATCAACCCGTAATGCTTGGGCAACGGCTCAACAGGCTCATCAGACCAGCTAATCGTCGCCAATAAATCAGTTTTAGCTTTTGCTAGTTTTTCTTTATCATTGGCATGAATGACCGCCAACGTTTGGCCTTTCTCCACGAAATCACCCACTTTAGTGGGCATCATCAAACCAACAGCGTGATCAATCTCATCTGCTTTTGTTACCCGACCTGCGCCCAAATGAACGCTAATCCAGCCGATGTCGCCCGTGTTGAGTTCGCTCACGTAGCCAGATTTCTCAGCAAGGAGTGGCTCAATGAAACTGGCCTTTGGTAGCGTTGAGGGCGTATCAATTTGTCCGACGTCACCACCTTGCGCGGCAATCATTTGGCGAAACTTTGTAAACGCAGAGCCGTCTTCAATTGTGATAGCGGCAAGCTTTTTGCCTGCCTCTGTTGTCTCAACGCGACCAGATAAGCGCAACATTTCTGCCGCCACAACTTGACAATGTTCCCAGAAATCAGCAGGGCCTTCGCCGTGTAATGTTTCAATCGCTTCGCGCACTTCAAGCGCGTTGCCAATCGCGTGACCGAGCGGCTGGTTCATGTCTGACAGTAATGCGGCGATTTGTCGGCCAGCGTCTGCGCCAATGCCAACCATCGTTTCGGCAAGCTTTGTAGCTTCGGGCAAAGTGGTCATGAATGCGCCGTTGCCTACTTTGACGTCGAGCAAAATGCCGTCTGCGCCAGAGGCGAGTTTCTTGGACATGATGGAGGCGGAAATGAGGGGAAGGCTGCCGACTGTGGCGGTGACATCGCGTAGGGCGTAGAGCTTTCCGTCGGCGGGGGCTAAATCGGCCGTTTGTCCCGCCAACACAATTCCAATTTCGCCCAACTGCTTTTTAAACGCCTCAAGCGGTATTCTGAACGACCAGCCCGCAATCGCCTCAAGCTTATCCAACGTACCGCCAGAATTGCCCAATCCGCGCCCACTCATCTTGCCCACAGGCACGCCACACGCCGCCACAATTGGCTGAACCACCAGCGTCGTTTTATCACCCACGCCGCCAGACGAATGTTTATCAACGATGAAAGGCGCCACATCATGTAAATCAAGCTGGTCGCCAGAATCGGCAATCGCCAGCGTCAAATCCACTGTTTCGCGTCGCGACATACCATGAATATAAATAGCCATCGCCAACGCAGAGGCTTGATAATCGGCAATGTCACCAGCCGTGTAACCTGTAATAAAATATTGAATTTGTTCAGAGGTGAGTTCGCCACCGTCACGTTTTGTAGCAATAATGTCTGTGATGTTCATCATGCTATTGTCAGGTGGATTGAATTGTTTAGCAAATAGATATTGATTTCGTAGAGACATCCTCGGTGAGGCGTCTAATACATATAAAGTTAAGAATGACTTTTCGAGTAAACTGTAGCCTACCGTAAGGGCAATCCCTTGTGGTTGCCCTTTTGCC